>JAOXJP010229392.1:0-10958 GCA_025762735.1 Platanus orientalis | reverse complement strand
AAAAAAACAAAAAAAAAAAAAAAAAAAAAAAAAAAAAAAAAAAAAAAAAAAAAAACAAGTTCTTAAAATTCCCAGTTCTTGAATACCCTTGAGAAGAAAACCCAACTGTAAAGATCCAACCCAAAATCAAAGTACAGACAACCAAGATGGTGTATTCGGGGTAATGAATGGACAAGGTCATCCTAGTTCACGAGTTAAGTATAGGAACTTGGCATATCTATCTGATTCAAGCTCACTAACAACTATATGCAGAACCGACTATTCAAAATACAGTGAATTTTGGCACATGGATCTCCACAACCTTACATATTCTGCAATAATTACTCGTTCAAGCTCATACCCATCAACCAATTTATGTTCTTTTCCATGTTCTCTTTATTTGAAAATAACACAAATCCAACATAGGTCCAATTATGAATTAACCCTACCGAATTCAAACTAAGAAAAAGCAGTAAGCCCAAATAATAAAAACCCCCAACTGTGGAACCCAATTCTCAAACCCAACTGTAGAGCGCCCGCGACGAATTCTCTACCAAGTAACATATTTTTCCATACTTTTTTTCATATTTGAAGAACAAAAATCGCTCAATATAGTCACTCACCTTGGTGCCAATTTCGGAATTGAAGTCGTACTTGTCGAGTGCGGCATGGAAATCTTCGACCGTGAATGATACACCTTCCATCGGAGCGGTTCGACATCGCTCGTAGGCATCTTCGAACATCTTCTTGAGCTTCAGTCTCTCTTTGGTCTGGGCATTGGAGATGGCGACTGCAGAGACAATGGGGAAAAAAGAGGCCTTTTGGGGCTTGGGAGGGAAGGGTTTGGAGAGACTAGAGGAAGAGAGGGGTGAGCATCTTAGGCCTGTAAATTGCTGAGCCAAAGATGCCATTTTCAGATATGGGAAGGGGTTGCTTTCTATTATACGCAGAAAAACGAGAGAGAGAGAGAGAGAGAGAGAGAGAGAGAGAGAGAGAGGGTTCTTCTACTTGAGCGTTATCTGTTGTATGTATCGCCTTGGGTCCCTTCGACAGAGAAAGTAGAAAGCGATTAAGCGAAGCGTCAGGATCCTCCAGTTCAGTCATGAACCTGGTAGGGAGTCGGGGATCTGCCCAGACCCTAGGGTGTGAGGTTGTCTCTCTACGACATCCTCTGTGACAACAGCCTGTATTTCATCTGTTCGACGTTTTAAACGGGGTTTTTTTTGGACAACTAATTTTAAATTGAATGTTTATTTTGATGCTTTCAACCTTATATGTACCACCTGTCAACCATTGGATTGTGTTACACATTGGCAACACTGGATTTAGGACGGAGAATCCAGACTGGCTTATCTCAAAGGAAGGTCCTTCCGGTGGGATAAAATCACCACAAGGGGGTGTGAGGCAAGACACAAGGTGGTGGGACCCATTCACTTTTGGGGGTGATGGGACATTCCAAAAGTGAATTGATCCCACCCCCCCTTGTGTCTTGCCTCACAGGACATCGCAAAGGATATCGAGTAGTAGAAGAGGCTTGGGGCAAGGGTAGATTGTATCAGCTCCTCTTATCTAATGCTCCTCTCCACACCCTGTCAGGGGATATCACTTGTCGGGGCTGATGTGCTTGCCCCTGACTTGGGGGTGGGGAGGAGCATATACAATCCACCATTTGGTATGCCCTCTTAAGGTCCTCCATGCAGCAGGGTAGACACATCAGCCCTCTCAAACTTCTTTACATGGTGAGAAGGTGAAGCCTCTTTTTGGTCCCCTCCCCCTTTTCATTGGAGAAAGGATGTGATGTAACTTTGCCGGCTTGAAATCTTCTACACCACCCCTCTTATGAGCCACACAAAAGAGGAGATCAACTCAGATTTTAAGATGTCCCATCATCTCCAAAAAGTGAATTGATTTTCCCCTTGTGTGGCCATTGAGTGGCTCACAAGGGGGGTAACATAGAGGATATCACCCCTTTGTCCCCTCAAAAGGGTGTGACTATGGACTCTTTGAGTGGGCCACACCTCCTATGAGAGGCAAACAGTCGGGGCCACACCCCCATGAGGAAGCAAACAGTACATCATGACAATACATCCTTTTCGTATTCAAAAATAAACTTTGATGGTATATGTACTAACAAGAGTTCAGGTATCAGTATCAGAGCAATGGTACGTGATGTGAAAGGACACCCTCATCTTGGCAAGAGGATAAAGGCGTCCCATAGTTTTAGTTTTGGTGGCGGAGTGGTGGGAGACACTCTGCAATTAGCTCTCTCTAAAGAAAAGGAAAATCGTGTTAGAAGGTGATGCTTTAAAGGTTATTGGATGTCTAAATAGCTCTGCTGATAATGATCTGATAGAAATCTATAGCTTTTTTTTGCATGATATATTCTCTTTGATGATATTGTATTGGCTCGTGTCCTTAGATCAGCTGATGAAACCCATGTTTTAGCCATGTGATCTCATACTTCCATGGCTAACACTTGGATATCTAGTTCTCCTTACTGGTAGGGTTTTAGATAAGGATGCTTATCTTACCCTCGGATCCTAGGGAAGGTATGCTGAAACCACCAAAAAGAAAAACATTTCTGTCCCTTTCTCTCTCCTGCTATCTCCAAGGAAACCAAAACTAATGGGTATCTTTATCAACCTCCAATGTACAGAGCGAAGATATTCTCTTGTTTCTCTTATTATTATTGTTGTTGTCGTTGTTGTTATCCTCTGTCCAACATTTTTGAGGGTAATCTTTTGTTTCATCAGTTTTCTCAAATCCAAATCCAGCCCAATTTAGTTACACGTGGCCCTTTTTTTGTTGTTCTTTTCTTAGAATCTTACGGATTATTTTGGTTCACCAGTATCAAGATATAAATAGCTTCTTCTATAATTAATCCATAAAATAGTACCTGAAATGTGTGAAGTTTGATTTAGGTTAGCATCATACTTTGTCAACCCGAATATGACCCACACTATAGCCCAAAAAACCCAAATATGAAAAGTTTCGGATGAATGTAAGCAAAGCAAAAAAGGATTGTAGGGCTCCAAAGAAGAACATGCATGGTACTAACAACAAAAACAAAGAGACTTCCACAAATATTGTCGAAGAAGTTGTTGATAATGCATTAGTTTTAGCTTTAGACAGCAAGTCAGAGTCGTGAATGATTGACTCATGAGCGTCCTTCCACGTTACATCTTGAAGAGACGTATCAGTTACAACTCCATAACTCCATGATTTTCTCCTCAGATCTCTCCTGTAACAGCTGCTGATTTCTTTCTTATTTTAAGCATACGTTAGTCTCACATTACTGTAAATAGCATTGACATAGGATTCTTTCACAACTGTATAGTTTCCATCTTTATTTCTTGTACAACTGTAAACCTATGTTTTGGTATCCTGTAAATTCTATATAAATGAAATACGAGCCATGCATACAAGTAGACCAGTTTTACTCATTCTTACATGGTATCAGAGCCACACAAGAGGACCTTTGTCAAACATGTCTTCCTCCTCTACTTCCTCTCAGATTCCTCCTGGGGACAAACAGGCTCCGTTTGATTTGTTTTCTTTCAAAACTCATCTACCAGACATTTCAATTAAATTAGCCTCTACAAATTACCTCCCATGGAAAGCCCAGGTTGTTCTCATTTAACACGTGGCCATGGGCTCCTGGGCTATGTCACGAATGAATTCCCTTGCCCGCCTACGACTGTTGCTACCACTGATGGTACTGAAACTCAGAACCTCGCTGCTGTCAAATGGTTACGCATTGATCAATTGATCCTTGGCTGGATCAACAGCTCGCTGTCCGATGCTCCTCTCTCTCAGGTGATCAACAATGAGACCTCCCATGAAGCTTGGGAGGTGTTGGAAACGTTGTATGGCCGACATACTCGGGATCGTGTCCAACAAATGAAAGGTGAACTCCAATCCCTCACAAAAGGTACTGCTTCAATGGAAGATTACCTTCATAAAGCAAAATCTTTGGCCCTCGCACTTCGTGGTGCCGGCAAACCAATGGAAGATGATGATTTTATCATCTGCTTACTCAGAGGATTCGGATCTGAATTTGATCCGATCGTGGCTGCTATCAATGCAAGAGATGGTTTTCCCTCACTTGAACCTGTAATCAGCAAGCTAAGGGACTTTGATCTTCGGATTCAAGCAGGAAGAAACTCAACCGTTGCTTTCTACACCAATAAAACTGTCCCTTCTCCAAATCGTAATGCAGGAAACTCATCTCATGGGCGTTATCAAAATAATCAAAACAAATATAAGTCAAACCGTGGGGGTGGCAGGTCCCAAGGTCGCATCACTTCTGGACGTCCTCAACAAAATCCATCCCGTGGAAATGGCAAGACTCCTGCACGTAATGCGCGTATAACGTGCTTTCGTTGTGGTGGACCCAACCACAAAGCTGACAGTTGCTGTGCTAGTGATGAAGAAGCCGAAAGCTATCAAGCTTTTCTTGCTGTTCAAACTAGTGACACTTCAAATGATGTCTAGTATCCAGATACAGGAGCAAACCAGCACATGGCCCCTACTTCTTCTGATGCTAAAGGTATACAACAATACTCAGGTAACGATTCTGTGATGGTTGGGAATGGTCTTGGTCTTCCAATTTCAGCTGTTGGTAACTTTGAAGTTCCCCATACTTCACTCACCATTAAAAATGCTCTTATTGTTCCAACTCTTAAAAAGAGACTACTCTCTGTTTCTCAATTTACTGCTGACCACAATTACTGCTTTGTGTTCTATCCATGGGGCTTTCTGATAAAGGAACTGAAGACCAGACGGGTGATATTTAAAGGTTTCGTTGATGCTGGTTTATACCCGTTACGTGTCATCCCAACCTTTTCCAACACAGTTGCATTTCAAGCTACAAAGGTTTCCAGCACCATTTGGCATGCACGTTTGGGCCATCCCAATTCAAGAATCCTTAAGCTTTTGCTTTCTTGTTTGCCTACTTTAAATAAACATGTTGCATTCTGTGAAAGTTGCACTCTTGGTAAATCAAAGAAATTGCCTTTTGCTTCTCGAACTACCTATGTTGAAACCTTTTACATACTCTTCATATGGATGTTTGGGGACCGGCTCCAATACCTTCTTATGATGGTTTTCGGTTTTATTTGGTTGTTGTAGACAGATTTTCTTGTTACATATGGCATTTTCCCATGGCTCGTAAATCGGATGTCATCCATATTCTTCCTGCATTTTTTAAAATGCTAGAAACTCAATTTCAAACTCAAGTGAAAATTGTTCAAAGTGACGGGGGAGGTGAGTTTGTAAATACCTCATTAAAACATTATTTTGCTTCAAATGGGATCCTCCATCGATTATCTTGTCCCGGAACTCTGGAACAAAATGGCTTAGCTGAACGCCGCCATCGCCATATTGTCGAGACTGGTCTCACTTCAATGGTTCATGCTTCTATTCCATCAAGATTTTGGACTGCAGCCTTTACCACAACAGTTTTTCTCATCAATAGGCTACCCACTCCTATTCTTCATGGCAAATCTTCCTATGAGCTTATTTTTAAATCCCCACCATGTTATACCTCTTTACGAATTTTTGGTTGTGCATGTTACCCATATTTTACTCCTTTTGGCAGTTCTAAACTCGATTTCAAAACCACTAGATGTATTTTTCTTGGCTACTCTTCAAACCACAAAGGGTATTGTTGTCTAAATCTGACCACAGGCCGTGTGTTCATCTCCAAACATGTTCTTTTTGATGAGACAACTTTTCCTTTCTCCACACAGCAAAATTCCTATGATTCCCCTGTCCAGCTCTTCAAACTTCGGCATCTACCCAAAATTCTTCACACAATACCTGACCAATATTCTCGTGTAAATACCAACTTAGAAGATGTGCCATTGCCAATTGCACCAGAACCTCCTGCTTCACCTGCTTTAGACTCCTCTCCTGCTTCACCTCAAGTTCACATGCCTGCAGTACTAATTCGTACTCATCCAATGGTTACACGATATCAGGATGACACTCAAAGACCCAAGGTATTTCTAGCTACAAGGCATCCCATTCCCACTTGTTTTATGACAGATCTGGTCAGTCAACCGAAGGAGCCCCAAAGCTACAAACATGCCCTCAAAGATCCTCTTTGGAAGCAGGCCATGCAGTCCGAATTTGATGCTCTCCAAGCCAATCACACATGGACTTTAGTTCCCAAGACAAATGATATGAACTTGGTCAGTAGTAAGTGGGTATTTAAAATCAAGACCAAGGCCAATGGATCTATCGAAAGGTATAAAGCTCGTCTTGTAGCACGAGGCTTTACTCAACAACCGGGTCTTGATTACGACGAGACCTTCAGCCCCGTTGTAAAACTGGCAACAATTCGCTTGATTTTGAACATGGCACTTTCTCAAGATTGGCCTTTGCAGCAACTTGATGTGAGTAATGCATTTTTGCACGGTGACTTACAAGAGAGAGTATATTTACTCAGCCACCTGGCTTTACGGATCCTAAATATCCAAACTATGTTTGTCATCTACACAAGGCATTTTATGGCCTTAAGCAAGCTCCCCGAGCATGGTATATGAAATTCAGCTCCTATATCCAGCAAATGGGCTTTCAACGATGTCCATATGATAATTCACTATTTTTTCGTCGTCAAGCTACAGATATTATTCTTCTCCTAATTTACGTTGATATTGTTATAACTGGCTCTTCCATTTCTTCTATCAATACATTTTTATCTCATATGTCTAAAGTGTTTCACATGAAGGATCTTGGAGGCTTGCACTATTTTCTTGGACTTCAGGTCACACGGGATAGAACCAACATTACTCTTAGACACGGTATCTACTCTCTTTATTGCAGAAATTCGGACTTGATGGTGCTAAATCAGTTTCAACCCCTCTTGCATCTGGTGTGAAACTCTCTACAAATGATGGCATTCCTCTCAAAGACCCCACTATTTATCGGCAAATGGTTGGCTCTCTACAATACCTCACCCTCACTAGGCCAGACATCGCCTTTGCTATCCATTATGTCTGCCAGTTTATGCAAGCTTCTTGTGAACCTCATCTTATCATGGCCAAAAGAATTTTTCGCTACTTAAAAGGAACTATCAATGTTGGTCTGCATTATGTTAAAAGTCCACTTGCAACTATCTCAGGATATTGTGATGCGGATTGGGCAGGTTCTCGAGATGATCGTAGATCGACTACTGGTTTCGCAATTTTTATTGGTCCTAATCTCATATCTTGGGGGGTAAAGAAGCAAGCCACAATATCAAGATCAACTGCTGAAGCTGAATATAGATCCCTTGCTTCCACCACAGCTGAGCTCATGTGGTATGTCAATTTGTTCAAGAGTCTTGGCCACTCCATTCCTATTCCTACGCTGAATTGTGATAATAAGAGTTCTATTAATATTGCAAAGAATCCCGTTTTTCACCATCGGACCAAGCACATCGAAATTGATGTTCACTTCGTTAGTGAACAAGTAGCTCGTGGCATGATCAAACTTGCACATGTCTCGGGTGAGGACCAGGTTGCAGACATTTTCACAAAGTCCTTATCCAGTCCCAAGTTTCTACCAAACTGTTGCAAGCTCTGCGTAGGACCAATCCCTCCTTGAGCTTGAGGGGGAATGAAGAGACATATCAGCTATAACTCCATAACTCCATGATTTTCTCCTCAGATCTCTCCTGTAACAGTTGCTGATTTCTTTCTTATTTTAAGCATACGTTAGTCTTGCATTACTGTAAATAGCATTGACATAGGATTCTTTCATAGTTGTATAGTTTCCATCTTTATTTCTTGTACAACTGTAAACCTATGCTTTGGTATCTTGTAAATTCTATATAAATGAAATACGAGCCATGCATACAAGCAGGTCAGTTTTACTCATTCTTACACATCTAACAAATAACTTCTCAAGAACTATATACAGGGTGACATTGGCAAAGTGTTTCTGGGAGATGATAAACCTTACAATATAGTAGGCAAGGGAGATATTCTGATTAGTTTGCCAAATGGGATTACATGGATGTTAAATGATGTGCATCATGTACCTTGTCTGAAAAAAAAATTTAATTTCAGTTGGTCAACTCATAAGTTCAAGTTATAATATGGTTTTCACAGGAGATTCATGGAAAATCACAAATGGTGCCTTGGTTGTAGCTCGTGGAAAGAAAGAAGGGACACTCTACCTGATGGGAAATACATCTACCTCTATTTCAATTGCAATAAATGATATAGATTCAGATATCTGACATTACAGGATGAGACACTTGAGCGACAAAATGAATGAAGATTCTCTACTCAAGAGAGAAGCTTCTAGGTTTAAAAGCATTGGACCTGGAGTTTTGTGAAGACTGTGTTTATGGAAAACAGAAGAAAGTCAGCTTCACTAAGGGTGCAAGAGCAATCAAGTAGGAGCGTTTGGAACTGGTTCACACTGACTTATGGAGACTAGCTCAAGTATCTTCTATTAGTGGTTCATGTTATTTTGTTACCTTTATTGATGATTCAATTAGAAAATTATGGGTTTATTTTCTTAAACATAAGTCTGATGTGTTTGAGACTTCAAGAAGTGGAGAGTTGCTGTTAAGAATGAAACATGCTGTAAGCTTAAGTGCCCTAAGTCAGATAATGGAGGTGAATATTGCAACAAGGAATTTAAAAATTATTGTGCAGAGAATGGGATCAAGAGAGAGAAAACTGTCCCCAGTACACCACAACAGAATGGTGTGGCAGAGCGAATGAACATGACTATTGTGGAAATGGCTAAGAGTATGAGAGTATATGCAGGTTTGCCTAAACAATTTTGGGCAGATGTTGTTAGCACAACAACATATTTATTGAATAAGGGACCTTGAGTACCTTTGGATGGTGGACTCCCAAAAGAAGCACGAACAGGAAAGCAGGTAAATCTTGAACACCTAAGAGTGTTTGGTTGTATGGCTTATGTACATGTTGATGCATATCAGCGGGACAAGCTAGATCCAAAATCCAAAATGTGTGTTTTCATTGGATACAGGTCAAAAGAATTTGGCTACCGCTGCTAGGATGATAAAAACCAAAAAGTCATAAGGAACATAAATGTTGTATTCAATGAGAAAGTTTTATATAAGGACAAGGCTACTGTTTCAAGCAAACAGAAGGAGTTTATGGAGTTTGAAGAGATTTCTGATGTTGATGTACAAGTTGTGAATGAGAATGAAACAACAAATACAAAAGGACATGGGGATCAACAGATACTGCCTCAAACACCTACTTTGGAAATAAGAAAGTCATCTAGGACACCTAAACCAACACAATGGTATTCTTCTTCTTTATATTTTTTGTTGTTGACAGATGGTGGTGTGCCAGAATGCTATGATGAAGCATTAGAGGTGGATTCTTGGACTGAGTGGAAGCATGTAATGAATAAGGAGATGGAGTCTTTAATATCCAATCAAATATGAGACTTAGTTCCACTATCAGATAGCAAAAAGGCATTGAGCAACAAATGGGTTTTCAATTTGAAAGATGAGAATGATGGGACCAAAAGATACAAGACCAGGTTGGTGGTTAAAGGATGTCAGTAAAGAAAATGAATAGATTATTCCAAATTATTTTCTCCAGTTGTGAAGATGGCAACTATCAAGGTAGTGTTGAGCATAGTGGCAACAGAAGATTTACATCTTGAGCAGTATGACGTGAAGACTGCATTCCTTCATGGAGATTTGGAGGAGAAAATTTACATGAAGCAGCCAGAAGGTTACACTACTGAAGGGAAGGAGAAAATGCTGTGTAAGCTGAAAAAGAGCTTATATGGGTTGAAACAAGCACCAAGGCAGTGGTATTTGAAGTTTGACAACTTCATGATAGTAAATGGCTTTAGGAGATGTCATGCGGACCATTGCTGCTATATCAAGAGGTATGACAACAGTTACATTATATTGCTTTTATATGTTGATGACATGTTTGTTGTAGGATCAAGCATGCAGAAGATAAATAATCTCAAGGATATGTTGTCAAAAGAGTTCGAGATAAAGAACTTGAGTACAGCTAAGCAGATTCTTGGCATGAAAATCACAAAAGATAGGAAGAACCATATGTTGGGGTTGTCTCAAGTGGACTACATTAAAAAGTCCTAAAAATGTTCAACATGCAAAATGCCAAGCTAGTTAGTACCCCATTGGCGGGGCATTTCAAACTTTCTAAGGAGCATTCTCCTAAATCCCAGGAAGAGAATGATTCCATGTCCAAGGTGCCATATGTATCAGCAATAGGCAGTTTGATGTATGCTATGGTTAGCACAAGGTTAGACATTACCCATTCAGTGGGAGTTGTTAGCAGATTTCTAAGCAAGTCAGGAAAGATGCATTGGGAGGCTGTAAAATGGATTCTAAGGTACCTAAGAGGAACTTCTAAAGCCGCATTGATTTTTGGAGGGTCTGGACTTAACCTATAACGTTATGTGAATTCAGATTTGTCAAGAGATTTTGACAAACAAAAAAGTACTACAAGGTATGTCTTCACCTTGGGTTCTACAGCTATAAGTTGAGTGTCACAATTGTAGAAGATAGTGGTACTTTGAAGTACGGAAGTGGAATATATTGCTGCCATGGAGGCAAACAAGGAAATGGTTTAATTGTAGAACTTGATGGAAGAGTTAGGAAAGAAGCAGGAGAATAGCATGTTACATAGTGACAACCAAAGTGTCATTCATTTTGCAAAGAATTCAGCATTCCATGCAAGGACGAAACACATTGATAAGAGGCATCACTTCATACGTTCGTTTCTAGAAGAAAAGGTGTTGAGGTTGGAAAAGATCACTACGGATGACAATCTTGCAGATATGTTCACTAAGGCAGTTACAATAGTGAAACGAGAGCTATGCAAAGCTTCAGTTAGTATTTAAGTGTGAAGATGGTGCAGTTGAACTGCAAGAGACAGGAATCACATCAAAGAAAGAATGGTGTTATTAAACACAAGAGATACAACAGGATATCAAACTTTAAGTGGGAGATTGTAATG
>JAOXJP010229391.1:0-10958 GCA_025762735.1 Platanus orientalis | reverse complement strand
GGTTTTAGGTTAGGCTTAAGGGGTGTTTGGACACATGTTTTAGGTTAGGTTCAAGGAGTACTTGGTCACAAGGTTTTCGTTAGGTGGGTTATGGTCACATAAAAAATGAGGAAGGATTAAGGATGTGAGTTCAATGAAAACCTTAGGGAAAAATCGAGGGTCTAGAGTGCCAAATTAGGAAAGAATGAGAATGGCCTAAAAAGGGGAGGTTATCTAATCACCTTGGTTTCTTAGGATTCCTAAAGTCAATTCTAGAGAGTTAATGCTGCCCATTGAAAGAAACCTCTGGACCCTGAGCCAAAATTAGGTGCTGACAGGGATGTAGACACAACCATAACTAAAACAGAGTTTCAAATGCAACTCCCACTCTCTAAAATTTTAGAAACGTATGACAAGTTTCTCATCAATGTTGCTCAACCTTACAGTATTCTCCCCCTCTCACCCTTTATTTTTTGTGTACTTCCATCTTATTTAATCTTTCTCCAATATCATAAAAATTTCAGTGCACCTAGGCTAATTTATAAACATGTCCAAAATAGAATTTTTTTTTTAATTTTTTTAGCAGGTTCATTCATTAATAAAAAAACTTAAAACTGAATAGGGAGAAAACAATAAGCACCCCCCAACCCCAACATATACACACTTTCAAACCAACCCAAAACCAGAACTTCTTTAGGTCAAATCTCTAATAATTTACTCATTAAACATGAATTCTTCCAAGCCCTAAAACCAAACAAGAAGAAAAAAGGACTTCATGGTTTACATGGACTTAAACTAGACATGTCCAAAGCCTACAATAGGACTAGATTACCCCTCTTGTAATGCAAGCCTTAGGAGGTTCTCCATAACCTCATCTTTAGCTGGTGCATCTTTTTCTTAGACCTTTTTTTTCTTATTAGATATGGTATAATAAGATGAAAATTTATCTGGATCTTCTAAAACTATTCCAATATATGAGTGTAACTTAATTGCAATGCTACATGGATCTCTTATTATCGAAATTTTTCTTTAGTTCTAATACCTATGTTACAGAAGAAATATAAGGATTCAAACGGTAGGCCAATAGGACTAGTCGACAAATGGCACACTAAACTTGGAGCACAAGTAGGCAAGGGGGTGGTGGATGTAATAATGAATCCCACTCTGCATATTCCTGTACTTGTGATGGCATGCCTTTGGTGTAAATCAAGTCAGCCAAACTGAAATTCATAGAGATTACTACTCTAAATGTCTTTCCCTACTATTAATATGATAATATTGGATTAAAAAAATGTCTTAGAACTTTGTTACTTAATCACAAAGCATTGATACAACAAAAAAGAAACTGAACAAATGAACCAGAATTTGTTTCAAACTTCAAAACAACAGTTGTGATATAGAAACACTCGCATTCCTTTAGAGATGGGATTTTGCTCTTAGCTTCATCACTCCTGTCCGAACTTTGTAGATCATACCCAAAAAGAAATGGTCCTACTGTGCATGGTGTATCCCCTTATCCCTCGTTCCCAGGCAAGACATGTTTTCTCTTATATCACTCATCAGGACATAGCTTCAGCTTTGGCCAAAGCACGCCCTACAAGAGATTCTGGCAAGAATACCAATTTCTTTCAACTTCCATTACATCCAACAACCAATGAAAACGTGAAACAAGAAAAAAGAGGACACAAAAGTCATAAGAACAAAGCTGATGGCACACCAAAATTCCAAAACTTTTCAACTATGCTATAGAACCTTATGATTCAGGTGCATATACTCTTTTAAGGTAAAAGAAAACTATAATAAGTATATAAAGAATCCATCTACATTCACCAAGAAGGTTTTTAAAGTACCTTAGCATATAGATGGAAATTTTACTTTGCCTTGAGAAACAAAGTCTTAGTAATAGAGTGACCCTGCCAAAACAAAAAATCAAGAACTGAATATGTTAGCATTCTGTTGTCCAAACTTTAATCCAAGAGTTTCATCTTTACAAGTCAAATGCACACCATTCTTTTAGCATTTTAGATTTGAAGAACATTAGGAAATAAATTCTTAACAATTGGAATATGTTTGTAGAAGGGTCATTGCTTCAGTGGTATTACTTGGATGTTCCACGGATCCTACTTGTCAAGCATCCCTAAGTGTAAGACATGGAAAACATTAAATATAATAGTTGAGGGCACTTCCAAACATTTAAATTAATTAATTATAAGGGAAACAAGAGGAACTGAAAACATGTGCAAATCTACAAACCTTCAGTTCAGATCAAATCAATATCAATCAACCAATGCAAAATTAATTGAATATTATTTCACATATTTACTAAATGTTAAATGAGGGTTCAACATCTTTACTACATGGGTAAGTGTTTCCCACCCCCACCTTGTTGTCATGGTGTCTTGTGATCTTGAGGCATGCAACTGCAAGAAAAAAATCATTTGTTCACTCAATCATCTCTCTTGCCAGAAATTGATAGGAAAACATTAACATCCAACCAATTTATCCTTAATGAAGAAAAGGAAGATTTTATGAATTACCCTCTATGGATGTTCTGCATCACTGAAATTACAAAGAATTTCAGTCTGAACAAATCTACCCATATTGATTCTTGGTATGAAACCTACGTTAATTAACCCAGAAAGATTAAACTCTAATCCCATTCTTAAAATCAAGACAATTTGAAATTGTAAACAAGAAATCTAATTTCAAATTTTAAAATGGGAGGGAGAGCACAAAAAGGAGAGTAGAGTCTGGAGTCTGGGAGAGAGAGAGAGAGGGATGACGCGGTAGAGAGAGACATGGGAAATAAAGCAAGGGAGAGAGAGAGAGAGACTACGGGAGGAAGAGAAGAGGAGAGAGAAAGAGAGGGATGAGGTGGTAGAGAGAGTGCAGGAGGGAGAGCAAGAGAGAGAGAGAGAGGGATGAGGTGGTAGAGAGAGTGTAGGAGGGGGAGCAGAGGAGAGAGATGAGGCAATAAAGAGAGTGTGGGAGGGAAAGCAGAGCAGAGAGAGAGGGATGAGGTGGGAGAGGTTACCATTCCTTTTTGTGCGTGATAACAATTATCCGTTCAGGAAGATTTTGCAACCCTAAACCTAAAACGAAAGAGGAAATGTGGGAATGAAATAAGAGAGAACGCACGCAAAAAAGCGTGGGGTCTCAGCTTATATCGGGTTGATTTACACAGCATTTTCAAAATGCTTTTCGGAATAATTTATAACAGTATTTTAAAAAATGCAATATATATATTTTTACAACGTTTTAAAAACACTATCTGTGTTCTTTTTGCATTAACACATGACAGAGAATTACGACTTTTTTATACAGCATTTAAAAATGCTGTGTAAATATAACATATTGTATATTAAAGTTTATGCAACATTTTATAAACGTTGTGTATTTATTTTTTTTCATTTTCTACAGTGCTTTATATAAAAAATGTTACATATTATTCTCTTTAGACAACATTTTTATAAAAACGCTGCCTAAAAGAATGTTGGTGAAAGTAAATTTTGTTGTAGTATATCACGATCCTTATATATTTTATTCTAGAGATCTATATATTTTAATTGTATATAGGTTCTTGTTTCATGGATTTCATGTTTGCTCTTGCATTCTATATATATAATGTCTAGTTTCCTAAATAAGAGCACAAAAGTTTTCATTTGCCATTGATAAATTATCGTTTCCAAATGCAAATAGATTTATATACTTTTATTATGGAGCTTGGAGACTATTTTCTATAATGATCATCTTATGAGATTTAATAGTAATTGGTTGACTTCATATTTCTATAGAAACTAAAAATGCATTTAAGTTTATAGTTTCATATATGCTCTATGAGGGTTAATCATCTTGTATTTACACTCTTAATTTGCCTAAAGAAGAGAGTTATATATTTTCATATCCAAAATAATTTAAATGCTAAGAAATATTTTATTGAATTCATCTCATGGATTTGAAAATAAACTTCTAAATGAATCATGTAATGGGATAAAATGAAATAGTATTATATAAAATAACAAACAGAGATGATATGATAACAATGAAGGAATCAAGTTAAGTGATAAGCAACTAAAGTAAAACAATAATGATACATTAACAAATGATATGAAAACACTAGTACGAAAATGAGAACCTAAGATCCTGCCATTAGGAGTTAAATGATGGTCAAGATTCTGTCATTGAGGGTTAATCAATGGCCAAGATTTCATCATTGGGAGTTAAACAATGGTCAAGATCCTGTTATTTGGGGTTAAACAATGATCAAGATCCCGCAATTGAGAATTAAACTATGGCTAAGATCATATTATTTAGGGTTAAATAATGACTAAGATCCCATCAATGGGGGCTAAATGATGACATAAGAAAAGTAAGAAAATGAAAATTCATAATCTTGCAAAAAAAGAATGTGAACGAAAGCAAAAGAAAAGAATAAGAACAACTCCCACAAAGAAAAAAAAGAATGAAAGAAGATAATAATTAAATATAAAAAGTAAAGAGAATAAAAGTGAAAAGAAAAGAACAATAAAACCTAATTGAATGATAAAGAAGTGCATAAGTGTATAAAAAAATGAAATCACTAAGATGTGATAAGAAAAGAAACCTATATAAGTCTTATGAAGAATGTGTAATGACATTAAAAAAAAAACTAAATGAAAGAAAAAACACTTAAGATAAGAAAATAAGTTGAAAGTTGTTTAAGTTTTTATAGTAAGGAAAGATTATGGATTTCATTGCATACCATTTTGTCTCATGAATTGATTTCAGCATTTTAAGTTTCAAAGTTGTATGTTATTTTGCCTATCAAATGCCATACTTGCTTGATCATTTTCCTTGTTTGTTTTATTCAACTACTTACGAGCTCATCAAGCTTACCCAAATTAACACCATTTTTTTTTATAGATTGAACCACATTGGACGGCGCTATACTTAAAACATATAACAATAAGAAGAAGACATAAGTTTTGTGCAATTTTGTTATATTTGTAAAGGAGAAATGTATTCCCATTGATACTTGATTGTAAACTTTTGAATATGAGTATGGTGATATGGTTTTGGGATATATGGATGGACATGATTACAGTCATTTCATTTAGTGATGTATATTGGAGTTTGTATTCCTTTTACTTGATCAGACATGCTGAAATGGGAATGTGTAAATAAGTTGAATGGATGATACCTAATTAATTCTTCTACATATATTTATTTGAATGTTAAGGTTTACTTTCCGTTGTACATGGTAAAATGGAAGTCTATATGGAAATGAATGTTATGTAACGGCTTTTCCACTACAAAATGACACATAAATGAATGCATTTTATTCCACTACGAGGTATTATGGATAATGAGAATTAGAGTGTTAAAAAGAAAAGTTTTTATGAGAAAAAGGGTTTCAAATTATAAGTGGAGTGACTTATGGATACATAAAGGGAAAGGAAACCAATGTAACAACCATAGATGTCACAGTCTAAATCCGATGTCTGTCTTAAGAAGACACCCAAAATTCAAGGCATGACACTCATAACCCTACTTGTGGGTTTAGGATATTATTAGTGTTTCTTTGTGTGTGTTGGGAGCTACGGTTTCTCAAGTTCTTCTTTAAAAGTTTATATATTTTTAGGTAGTAATATTACTTTTAACTCTCTGTTATTTTGTGGGTTATTCTAAGAGGGATTGAATTCCCAATCATTGAATAGAGTTGTTGCAATGCTGCTGAAGATTTAACTCTTGAATCTAAGGTTTATTTTGCTTATTTCAACTTATCATGAGAGTAGAGTTTTCTAGGTTGGTTTTCTGAAAAATTGTCCTTATCTCAATGAAAGATTTTAAAGACTTTTCAATAGGGTTTTATTCCTATGTGAGTTAAGCAACTACAAACCTATGGTCCTTTTTTTTTTTTTTTAATCTTTTGATTTACCTTTGTTTAAAAGAGTTATTAACTTTAACTAAAGCACTAGTCTACTTTCGTAACTGAGTTCATCGATCTCTAATAAGTCTTCAACTGTATCTTTACTTATTTCATTCCTAACTTAATGTATGATCAATTCGTAATCAATTTACTATTTATTGGGACATTTGGCTAGATTAGGGCTTTAAACCCCAATTGATCGATTGAGGCTTCCAATCCCTAATAGAATGATTGGGGTCTAAATCCCCATCCATTAAACTCATTTAAATAATAAAAAAACATAAAAACAAAAAATAAGATGAAGTATTCATAGTAGGGAAATAGAGCTCTAACACGTTATAGTGGGAAAATGGAGCATTTACAATACACTAGTAATGTCATCATCAATGGAGGTGAGTTCCAAGAGAGTTGTATTGATAATCATTGATGGGAAAAGGCTGTTCTAATTTATGAACTCAAAACCGATATGCACTACTATTATGCATGTAACCAATGAATATGTAATCAACTATTTTATGTCCTATCTTAGTCTTTTGAGTGATAGAGACCATCACTTTAGCTAAACACCCCCACACTTCTAAAAATTTATAGGAGGGTGTTCGACCTTTTCATAATGCATAAGGTGTCTTATTAGATTTTTTGTGAGGCTTCTTGTTAAGAATATAATTTACAGAAAGTATTGCTTATCCTCCCCCACAAGTTTTGAAGTAAACCAGAATTAATCAACATAGCATTCATCATTTCCTTTAAGTTTTTGTGTTTACTCAGATGAATAAGATGCAGTAGTTTGACGAATAATATCATGTTGTGAACATAACTCACCAAAAGGTGATTTATATTCACCACATCTATCACTTTTCGGAACCTTAATCTTTTTATTGAGTTAATTCTCAACCTCATTTTCATAATGTATAAACATTTCTAAGGCCTTATCCTTGTTCTTTAGCAAATACACATTGTAGTACCTTGTGCAATCATCTATGAAAGTAATGAGACACTTTTTACCACCTCTAATTTGAACAAATTTATAACACTATGAATTAATTCTAGTGATTTAGTACTTATTTTAATAGAATTAAAAGGTGGTCTAGTTAATTTTGATTCCACACAAGTTTCACATTTATGATTTGAATCAATATAAAATTTAGGTAGAAGTTTCAAGTTAACTAATCTACGCATAATATTATAATTAATATGTCTTAATCTACTATGTCAAACATTAGATAACTCAAACATATAAACAGAATTTATATTCTTATTAATGTTATAAAAAACAATCATTACATTCATTTTGAAGAGCCCATCGTTTATGTACCCCTTTGCCACATATATCCCACTTTTTGTGAGTACAAATTTATTAGACTCAAAAACCAACTTAAGGCCTTTCTTACTCAACAATATCCAATACAAGATTATTATAGATGTCTGGCACATGCAACACATCATTGAGAGTAAGTTCTTTTCCCGAATTCATCTTTAAAACCACATTTTCTTGTCCTTCAACCTTGGAAGTTAAAGAGTTACCCATGAAAATTTATTCTCCATTATTCACTAATTGATATGATGAGAACATTTTCTTATATAAATAAATATGATGAGTAGCTCCAATGTCCACCCACCATTCTTTCATATTTCCTATCAAATTTACCTTAGATATCATTGCAAAAAGGTTCATCTTAGAAACATTTTCAGAGATATAATCCACTTCGGTCATGTTGGCTTGAGCGGCTTTCTTGTTAAAGTTCTCCTAATCGTTACGTTTATGAAAATCATTTATATGATGCTCTAGTTTATCCCATATGTAGCATTTGCCCTTGAATTTCTTAGAGTAACCACCTTTATGACCGTGGAACGGGCCTTGGCTAAAATGCTTCATTTTCTTATTAATTTTTTACACGTGTTCCACTATATTTTCCTTAGATTCAATGGACTGATTCCACACTTTTTTTTTTTTCTGAAAATATGGTTGTCTTCTTCAATCCTTAATTTCACGATCAATTCTTCAAGTTACATCTCTTTACACTTATGCTTCAAGTAATTTTTGAATTCTTTCCATGATTGTGGTATTTTCTCAATCATCGCAGCCCTTTGAAAAGAATCCCTTAAAGACATTCCTTTGGCATGAATCTCATGTAGGATCAATTGGAGGTCTTGCACTTGATTGATTACAGACTTTGAATTCACCATTTTGTAGTTAAAGAATGTTCTCAAATTGAACTTCTTTATTCCGATATCTTCCTCTTTGTACTTTTTGTCCAAAGAATCCCATAACTCTTTTACAGTCTTGATTAGACTATACACATTGTACAATGTATTATCCACTCCATTAATGATGTAGTTCTTGCAAAGAAAATCCATATGTTTTCATACATCCACAACAACAACAATCTTCTTGTTAGTCTCATTTTCTTTGAGCAGGAGCATTCTCATGGAGAAAACTTTGCCAAATTCAATGTTATGGGATAGAATAACATTTTTAATTGCCATCTCTTTAAATTAGTGCCATTATTTTTTTTGGCTTTTCTCCATGGTTACCAAGAACATGGATAAGAGTAATAACCGACTATACAATGGGTGTCACAACCTTATTTGTATTTTCGGATGTCATTTCTGTTAAAATTTAATGAAATAAAAATTTAATAATGGATGAAATAAAACAAAAAAAGCGTTCACATATGCACAAAGAATAAAGTAAAGAATATGAAAATCTGTCTTAAGATTGTTATTATATAATGAACAATATGTGATTCTATAAACAATAAGTATTTATTTTATAACTAAAAGACTTGAAAATAAAATGAATAGAAATAAATTACAGACTGAATGATTTGATAAATCAGAAACTTCAATTGATCAAAGCTAGTGTTTGACACTATGTCCTTAAGATAGATTTTGCCCCTTATAGTGGTGCTTTTGAACTTCTTGGACGTTTCCCTCATAAGATACAATGATTGAATACACAGAGAAGAAGCAGTGCAATCTATGTGCCTAGCGAACCAAAACTATGTTTTTTTTTTCTTACACAGATGTTATGATGCTTAATATTTTAGATGCTTTTGAATGCTTGAAATGCAAGAGGGACAAAATATTTATAGACCATTCATGATTGTTTGGAACAGACATTGAGGCACAAAATTTTTAACTTATGACTGTTTAGAATAGATACAAGTGCAACAAAGATGTGAATGAATAGACACATCTCTGTCTGTTCAGAACAGACATAATGGAAAAATGACAAATTAATAGATACATTTATGACTGTTCGGTTTTGAACAGTCATAAAGGTAAAAAGATAAAATGCACAAATGAATAGACACACTCACAGTTTAAATGTTTGGGGAGAAAGAAAAAAATAAAAATAAAATTATTTTTCTCATGGACCGCCCACACTCAACCCAATCCGATTCGGTTCGGTGTGATACACGTGCACATGTGTGCGTGTTTGGGCTTAGCCATGCTAGCTAGGTCCTCCCCCATCTACAAAATTGTGGTGCCCCTTGGGGTCGAAATGTATTTCTTATGAAGATGTATAAAAACCTTCAAAGTTTTATGGGCTAACCAATGTAGGACTATTCAAGTTTTACACCCTTTAATTAGTGTTTAATTGACACTTTTTGAGACAATTTCTTATCCACCCATTAACGGTTTTGAGTAACCAACCATATAGTGTTATTTTTCTCATTGAAGTGAACACTACACCATGTGAACCCACCTTAAAAATCTTATGGGTCCCACTTTTATTTTGGCTCAAAGATGACCAAATAGTCATGTTTCAAAACCTGACCAAATGTGCTTATTTCAAAACTGTTTCTAACAATAGGTATCGTGGTAAAATCACACCCATGCTAAATTTTATAACCAAATTCTTTTTTATGAGGGGGGGTCTTTGGTATTTTTGATAGTCAAGGGGGGAGACTTTATATTGTCAGATAGTCTAAGGGTGCATTATGTAATTAACCCTAATAATTAAAAACTTGAATTGTGTCAAATAGTCTTTAAAATGTTAAAAATGATAAATATAACATTGTTATATATTATGAAAAACTTGGACTCTGTTTTACCTTTTTCTACCTTTGCCTCACATTTATTGTTATTAATACTTATTGGTGGTGGTGGTGGTGGTGTTGTGAAAGAATGACATAAATCTAAAAGTTATTTTCACGAAACTAGTTATTATTCCATATGTCTAATCTTATTTTAAAATTTAAAATTTAATTTAAATGAGATATTTGTAATGACTAAATTTTTTTTTGGACTATAGTACATTATTAGTAATGTTAAAAATAATAAAATTAGCAATGTTATACATTGTAGAAAATTTAAACTATATAGTGCATGTTTTTCACATATAGCTTACATATACTACTAGTGCTCTAATAATTATTGTTAGTAATCCTATTACTATGTATCTATATGTACATACATGTTTAAATATGTACACTTAAAGGTTGTAATAATTTTTTATATTATTTTTTTTATAGGTAATTATAGGTGAAGACAGGTTTTGAACCTAGGTCTATGGTACGACACCCATAGTCTTTACTAACTCAGTAAGCTAACATCTTCAATAATTTTCAATATTCAGTAAGGAGTTCACTATAATAAAAGTAGATTATGTTATATTGCTCAAGCCCCTCATATGGTGCTTGTAGATATCAATTATAAATATCAACTATAATTTTTAATAAGCTTCTATAATAGTAATGAATTCTATAATGTTCTAGCTAGAGTAGAAAGTATTCTTGAAATTTTTTTAAATATTTTTTTATTGCTCTTAGATACTTTTTCTTTGGTAAGAGTGTGTAGATATTTTAAAAAATTCATTCAAATAAAAAGGGACATTTCATAATGCCTTTACATTTGTTGGAACAATTCTTTCCATTCACAAAAGAGGAGAGGAGGACTACATGTAAGGATGCATAATCATACTACCAAAGGCGACAATCGTATTTGTTGATTTTTTTTCCTGATAAGTATAGTATTTGTTGATCTTATCACATATCAAATAGAAATTAATCACATACAAAAACCAAAAGATAACATCATTTCACTACAAGTAATCTTTTAAGGG
>JAOXJP010229390.1:0-10958 GCA_025762735.1 Platanus orientalis | reverse complement strand
TTTCTTGCTTATTATTTAATGCATTTGAATTTTCCAAATCGTAGTAGTACAACCCAATGACAGGTTTAGGCCTACGCAACATGAATAGCTCAAACCCAACCCATTAAAAGTCTTATGTTTTTTGTATTTTAGGACATCAACGAATCGAATTAGAGTTGATAAAATAAATAAACAACATTGTCACAGATAGAAGTTGAATTCAAAAGCGTCAAGATACACCAGAGTACATGGAAGGGGCAAAAGAATTCATTGACGTTGTCGTATCTTGTAAGTTGTTAAGTAGTGGAACGATGAAGTGTCCATGCATTAAATGCTTCAACATTTTGACCTAGGATAGTGATACGATGTACAAACATTTGCTTTGGCATGTGATACTAAGAAGTTACAATAAGTAGTATTTCCATGGAGATGACATACATTCTTCTAGCTCTATGTAACATGATATGATAGACAGTTTAGCTGATGGGGATGATATAAGGGGTTTGGTTTATGATGCTTTTGGGGTTTAGGGTGAAGTAACAGATTGGGATGGTTTGATAGATGAAGTGTAAAATGTTGTTGGTAAGCTTCATTAAGTATTACTAGACACCGATAAAGAATTATATCTAGGTTGTAAGTCTCACTCGAAATTATCCTTCATTATTAAGCTATGGCATAACAAGTGTTTTGGTGGATGAAGCAATAGGTTTTTTGGTATGTTGCTTATTTTTTAAGAGAGGTACTCCTAGATAGTTTGTCACTTTCGGAGAATTTTTTACAGAGCAAGAAGATTATTTCTGATCTTGGTTTAAGTTACAACAAGATTGATGCATTCCTGAATGATTGAATGTTGTATTAGAATGAATTTGCCGAGAAACAATCTTGCGATGTTTGTGGCATTTCACAATGGAAGACTCTAGAAGGACCATTAGAAAACATTAAAAGAAGAGTCCGGCTAAGATTCTTTATCACTTTCCTTTGATACCACATCTTCAAAGGTTGTACATGTCATCGAAGACTACATCTTATATGAGATGACATGATGAAGAACAAACCAAAGATGGTATTATGCGGTATCCTACTGATAGTCCTGCATGGAGACACCTAGATCTCATTGACCCTAGCTTTGCAAATGAGTTTTGCAATGTCAAACTTAGGTTAGCAAGTGATGGATTCAACCCTTTTAGGACAACGAGTATCACACACAGTACATGACCTGTGGTATTAATCCCATACAATTTGCCACCATGGTTGTCTATGAAGCAATGTAACATAATCTTGTCATTGTTTATACTTGGTTCCTAAAGCCTTGGAAATGACATCAATGTATATTTGATGCCCCTCATAGATGAGTTGAAAGATTTGTGTGAAAATGGTATTGTGTCATTTGATGTTTCGTGGAAGGAACCATTTACACTGTGTGCAACATTACTTTGGACAAATAATGATTTTCCAGTGTATGCTATGTTGTCAGGATGGAGTACAAAGGGTAAGATGACATGTCGTTCATGCCATAAGGATACTTGTAGTGTATACTTGTGCCATAGCAAGAAGCAATGTTATATGGGTCATCGTCAGTTCTTACCTTTGAGTCATAGGTTCTGAACACAAAAGAACTCTTTCGACCGCACTATAGTGGGCATAAGAGCTCTAAAACCACTTTCTAGATCAGAAATATTGAATGAGTTGGAGGACACTAAACACATTCGGGAAACAATATCAGATGATGAGATCTAGATGCACAGATAGTGACAGGATGCCATTAATTGGAAGAAGTAGAGCATTTTCTTTGAGCTTCTATATTGGGAGAACATTAATAAGACATAATCTAGACGTGATGCATATTGAAAAAAAATATATGTGATAATATTATCGGGACTTTGTTGAATCTAAGGACACGTTAATATTCTAGACTTGGTGGATGTGGGGGTGAGACATGAGCTCCACCCAGAATGGAAGTTGGAGAACATTGCATATTTTCCACTTGCTTGATACAATATGGACAAAACTAAGAATTAAATGTTCTGTTGTGTCTTGAGGAATATTAAGACTCCGGATGGCTATTCCTCTAATATCGCACTGTGTGTTAATGTTAGAAAACAAAAAATATATGGACTTAAGGGCCACCATTCTCTTGTCATATTGAAACAATTCTTGCCTGTGGCTATTTGGAAGATATTGTCAAAAGTGTGCCCACTTCGCTTATAGATTTAAGTAATTACTTTCGTAAATTGTGCTCCAAAGTTTGTCGGACTGAGGATTTGAATCGGTTAAGAGTAACAGTAAGCATATAGTGACAAAATGAAACTGTTGATTGGGTTCATTGATGACTTGACACTTGAGCCTTCACATTCACTCGATGATAGAAGCCAAAGAGCATGACTTAATACTATGGGAGTTGGAAAAAGCTACACTTAATGGTTGGCATTTTGGTTTTTCATCAAGTGAGGTTCTTATCCCATCACCTCTAGTCTTGTTAACAAATCACATGGGAAAGGAGATTCCAGAGAAGTGTTTAGTATGTTGAAATACCCAGAAGACAGTTCCTGTTTTGATAAGAAAGTTGGTTAATGGTTAGGGTTAGAAAGATCGAAAGGCATTCATGATTTATCAATCCATATGCAAGTCTTAATCTTTGGGCCATTAATCAAGCCATATGCCAATCACAAGAAAAAAAGCACCAAAGATGTCCTACCAAATCCAAGCTCAAGGGGGCAATCCTTTTCCGGTTTAAAAAATGCCAAAGATGGAGGCCTAAAGTTAGCTTAAAGTAGGGCTGACATTAGGGGCTGACACATCAGTGCCAAAACAGGTGATTTACACTTTTTGGGGATGCTTTTCAATTTTTGGCGCTGATGTGTTGACCTCTAATGTCAGTCCTACCTTAGTAACCTAAGGTAATCCAACCGAATCCTTAGAACAACAAAGAGCAACAAAGAAGGTGTTGTCCCCTTCCCTACTGGTTATATAAAAATTAATGTAGATGCTGCATCTCCTATCTCAGGTGGTGTTAGGCTCCATAGCTTGGGATTCTTCGGTCTCATTCTTGTAAATGCTGCTGCCATTTCTCAGAAGCTTCCTCCCTTTGGACTGGAATTATTGGCAATACGTCTGGTTAACTCCTAGCTGAGAAGGTGATGGTGGAAAGCAACTCCATTTTGGCTGTTCATGGTGCTAACAGCTCCATCACGATCCGTTCTTGGACTTCTTAACATAATGAGGTCTTGTCTTGTCATTGTTCAAAGACTTGAATAAGTTAAAGTCCTTGAACACTGCACTTACGCACTCTATCCTCCTTATAGGGAGAACCAGAGTCTAGAAGAAAAGGTCTATCTATTTGATGTCTGAATCATCCATTTTGTCTAACAGGTCTTCCAATTATACATACAGATCAGACTTTGAATATACCATTTATCTAATATAGATGAATATTTCTCTCTTTTGAGAATGTTTGAACAAAATCAGGGAAAAAGAGAAGAAAAATGGTATTTTGATGATTTTTTGGTTTGTATATCCTTTATCTCTTAGACTTTAAATGAAGTATGTACTCTTTCTTGAAGTGGATAAAAATTTTGGTGTGATATGAAAGATGTTAGTAAACACAAGACTCATGCCTTTTTTACTATAATTGCTGTTATCAGCTTGAAAAATCGAGACTTTAACCATCTTTGAGCAAGAGATTTTCAAAATGTATAAAGCTTTGTGTTTCTTTTAAGATGCAAAGAGAGGTTGAGGCCTCTAAAGGTGTTGATTTGCAGGGGAGCGTGAACTTTACCATTATATCTAGATGGACTCCCGAAGGATGATTTTGTTAAAATCAATTTTGGTGGGGCTTATCTTGCATGTTGAGGTACTGCTGGTATGAGTGTTACCATAAGGGACAAAGTGGGTGGCCTCCATTTTCCCAAGGTTGGGTGTAGAAAATTGGACTTCTTATAGCTGAATGTCTTGCTGCTAGACACGGTCATATTACTACTACTCATGATATTGATTTTAGGAATATAATCCTTGATGGTGACTTGCTGGAAGTATTAACCTTTATGAAGGATTCTATGAATAAGTTTCCTTGGAACATTCGTTCCATTCTCTTTGATTGTAAACATTATGTTAACTCTTTTGTATGGTCTCCTCATCTATTAGGAGAAATTGTAATACTGCAGCCTGTCTTAACACTATAATAGCCTGTTTGGTAGCCACGTGTAATTTAATCATTTCATTTGAGTTTCTCAAGTCATTTGTAGTCATGATGTAATGGTCCGTAATGAACTCATTCAAATTTTTACTGATTTGTTAACTACAAATAGAAATGAAGTCATCTTAGGTTTTTCTATAAAATGAAATGACTTGTGTTGCTGCAAATCTGAATGAGTTCATTGCAGCTTTACTAGTAAGCTGGTCCACCTGATCTTGCTGAATTTTGGGGTTTCACTAGGATGTTTGTTAGTTAATGGCTGCCCAAACTTCCCTCTCATGTTGCTTTGCTTGCTGCTGTTTGCATATATCAATATTTTTGTTTTATTGTTACTCAGACTGGATCATTGCCTATCTCTACCACTTCCATATCCAATGTTTGAGAAGAGAGATATTACATACCATCAATGGATCCACATGCAATTATACCTCTCCATGTGGTTGTGGATTAATGACATATATTTATTACTTATTTTTTACTTTAATAAGTTTCTATACTAAAATACAATCTTTACAATTACAGAAGATGAATGAAAGAAATAAAACAAATAGGTCTAAGCTGAATCTTCTTCACGTCAGGGACAAAGAATTTTGCAAGAGAATGTCATGAGGAGGTAAATGTTGTAATCTATTGTGTGTTTTAGTGTAATATGTATGCTTGATAGTATTTACTTCTCACTTGTTTTTTACAGTGTCAGAGATCTGTTGAGCCTTCCCATGTTGATATTTTTATTAGAACCCATGTAAATGAGCAAGGGTAGCTAGTGAATAATGAAGTTCTTATATAATCAAAATAATTAAAAATGTTTGCAATATCGTTCTCTAATATAATTTTTTATTATACTAAATATCATGTTGTTATAGCTTTATATGCATGAGTTGTTGGCTTCGCAACATGGGATTGGAGAGACATGGTCGGGTATGAGGGCTTGGTTTCGGTGTGAGGCCGACTAGTGTTTTTGGGTTATCATTGACTGCACGTGATGAAAAGGTTAATGCTTTGAAAAGTGAGGTATAACAGATGAGACTTTTGCAAATTAAATATGAGAATATGAAAAGAGATGTAGCTTGAAGTAGGGAATACGAAGAAAGAGATGCAACCTAAAGGAGGGAATATGAAGAGAGAAACAACCCGAAGGAGGGAAACGGAAAAGAGATGCACAGATGGCTGATATGAGAAAGATACTTGAATCATGTATAACAATCATTTGTATTATTTATTTTAAAATTAGCTTTTAAAATTTTTAATCGATATTATTCAGTAGACTAATAAAATAAAAAAAATTTGGTAGTGAGAGATCAATGTCGAAATTGATGGCTTATCTTGTGTGTGGAGGATCCCCAGACTTCTATTCGATTTATTTCATTTTGTTTTTGAGATTGTATTATTTTTTTTATGAATACTTTGTTTTTTGATATATAACATGATTGATAGTTATTTTTTTATGCATGTTTTAGGTTTTTATTTTTTGTTAAAATGTATTTATTTTTTTACCTTTTTTTCATTTTTATAAATTGTAGACTATCAGAAAATTATGTAAAGTGACATGGGGATCACTTTTTATCATCAGGGAGTCCATATTATATCCATTTTTTTGTTGAAATTTTGGTAAAAATGGTTTATATGGATTCCGGTTATTTTAAAAAATATATATTAAAAAAAATCATTTAGTGGTGGTCATATAAAGGAGGAGGGTGGCATCAGGTTGAGAGCCGGCCTTAACAAGCTACTTAAACCATTAAACAATTAGTGGTGGTCGGTGGTTTCCCTTCACACTAATACAAAATTATTTGTGGTGGCCACCTGGTTGCCACTAATGGTGTTGCAAAACAATTAGTGGCAGCTATGTGGTTGTTCCTAATGATTTTGTCTTAGTAGTAGTGGTGGAGGTTGGCTGCTCCTAATTGTTTTGCAACACCATTAGTGGCAGCCCCTAATAATTTTGTATTAGTGGTGGCCACCAGCTGCCACTAATGACTTACCTTATCCACGTGGTTACTAGTAAGTGCCAGTAGCACTGTGGCTAAAACAATCAACAACGCAACCATCGGTGGCGCAAGTGACCGTCACTAATAATTTTGTATTAGTATTGGTGGCGGTCACTAGTTGCCACTAATGACTATCCACTGCAGTTACTAGTAAGTGCCATTGGCGTTGCCGCTAAAACAATCAGCGACACTTCACAAGTCTGCTATTCCCTTGTTATTGGTACCCAAAGAGTCTTCATAAATCTGCTATTCTCTTGTTATTACCACCCAAGGAGTCCCCTATTTTGTTTTCGAAGTATGAAACCTTGTTTGTATGTGAATATATGAACTTCCATGGAAAAATGGTTGTAGGTGTCTCTAGAATGGCCCAAACAAGTAAATGCCCACGCTTTAAGCATCTGCTAGTCGGGACATTCCTGACACTTCACAATAAGTTGCCCAAAACAACTGCTCATTTGCCTTATGTGGAACATTGTTATTTCTATTTTCAAAGAATGATATTTCAATTAAGTCTTTGTGAATGCATATGCGATTTATGCTGGGAACATGATAGCAGATGTTTATGAAATGACTTACATGGGCAGATTCTCAAATCTGAGTAACTACCTGTCTGGACCATTCAGGCATTTTACGACTGCCAGTCTAGAGTATCTGCCAGTCTAGAGTTTCTGTAGTCCAGTCCCAACCCCCATGACCAATGACATGTATGGTGTATGTGAGCCTTGAAGTCCCTAGAACAACATATGTTTAGGCAAAGTGTGATAGTATAGTTATGACAAGCAAGCAAGATGAGCCTCCCTAAAATGGAGGGTGTGTTGGGGGTGTCTAACATCTTCCCCAACCACAATCAAATGGCTTACACGAGTCTATAGGCCAACCATACATACCAATATTGGAGTCAAGACATGGGACCCACGGGCCCCCCAAAATCCCTCTTCATAGGAAGGGATAAATTGGTGTCCATCTCCGCCAAAAGAAAACAGTTGGTGATGATGCCCAAGAACCCCCAAAGGATCATGGACCCCATCATAGACATAGACCACGCACACACATGCTAAGAAGTGGGTGAAGAGGCTGCGACCGAAAGCCTGAACATAAGAGAGGTGCACAATCCTTGATGCCCATAGAATGACAACTCCGTTGAGGGGTACCGTTTAACCTCTAGACTTGCGTGTCATAATTATATCTTTCACTATGCTCAATTATACATATATTTATATAGTTGGATTCATTTTCTTATGAATGTTTGATTATTTATGCTAGCTTACTTTTAGGATATAACTTTGTCGAACCCAAATTCACATTTGATTGATTTTATTGCAAATATGTATGATTTTCGTTTCTCTTTTTAATGAATTATAGGATATTTAGGATTATAATCGCACATGCACTCAAAACCCTTTATTTATTTATTTATTATCAACTAGTGTTTCGGCATTGGTATCTATTAGGATGGGGGACAATGCCAACACCGCAACCGTTTTGTCGGCAGGAACAGGCTGTGAAACCCAAGTCAATCAATATTCCTAAGATCCGGGCCACCACGGTTAGGGGAGGTCTTTAGATTGATTACCATTGTCTTCTATAAATATGGACCCGGATGCATATATTCTAGGTTAGAGTTCATTCTAGGGACACTGATATAGACAATCTAGAGGTCTAGTTCTAGGACTTTTGTTAGAGAATATATTCTTGCATGTATAATATTAGAACTAGGATTCATGTCCACAAGTCATCATTACGATTTAAGTTATATTGTAAATTGATTTTCATAGATATATTGCAATTCTTTATTTTCAAAGTTGCTTCTCTTCCCCCTTTTTCGTATTCTTAAAAAAAAAAATACAACTCATATACACACAGCGCACATAGGAAGTCATTAGGAAATTCATAATTCATTCAATCATAAAGGAACATCCTCGTAGGTTCAAATAACAATTAATATAAATGGCAATGGAATGACCCATGACATTAGATCTCGAGATCCACATGTCCCATGACACTACTATGTGGCAAGACAAGTCATCTGTTTGGTAAGGTTCTAGAATCTATCGCAGTTAGCAATTTTGGGATAGCTTCCAAGACAAACTTGTACCAACTTTGTGCAAATTAGCCTTCATGCCATACAAAAAGATCTATAAGTTTAGTTTCTAAGGCATTAAACTGTGTGTGATTTGAAGTTCCCTAGAGGAAGCTATGATTTTTTTTTTAGAAGATGTCTCATTTAACTGTGGTCAATCCAAAGTTGTGAGTTTTGAATGGTGGGGGTATCTTTCTTTTTATTCCTTGGGTGGATTCCTATGAGTGGTGGACTTATCTTTCATTCTTATTATTCTTATTTTTTTTAGAACTTATCTTTTCTTGTGAGTGTGTCTTTCATTCAGGCAGACAAAACATATTCACTTGACGGACAATTTCGCATATACATTCCCTCTGACAAAGCTATTCAACTTCATCTTGGCGGATAAATTCGATATTGGTTGAAATAAAAAAGAATTTGAAGAGTAATTCTCAAAGAAATGACTTTAGATCCCTTAAATGAATTAGTTGAAAGTTGGAAAAAAAAAAAAAAAAACCCCTCTGTATAGATTAGTTAATGATTACCCAACTAATGAACCAATTTTTTTTATTGTGCCTAATTGAAGTTTTAAGTGACTTCATATGATTCATGCAATGTGTCACATCACAACAGTAGACATTCTTAAATTTGAACTTCAGGCTTTACAAATTTACTGGAGAACAAACCACAACTATCATTATAGAATTATAGAACAATAACAAGAAGGACAACTCCAAAATACACAGAACACAGCAGTGAACAACTACAGATTGACTACAACGAAGACAGCCCAACACACAACTATGACTGTACCTAACCATTAAGCGAATAGATCATCTAGCTTTGCTTCATGTCCTCCGCGACATAGATTCTCTATCCCAAAGGTGACGATTTCTAATTTCGAATTTTGACTTTTATTGGCCGTTCCAAATTAACCAGCAGAATAACAGATGTGGAGACGAAGACAATCGGACCATACTGCCGAGCCACACACCCTGTGGTGTTCGTTATATCATCACATCTTCCACCACTTGGCCTCATTTTCTGTCCACAAACAACATTACAAGATACTGTGTAAGAAAGCGTAGCAATGACTTCAAAAGATTTTAAAACCAGATTGACAAAGACTAAGAAGGTAAGAAGAATAGTACGTACCCTACAAAAAAAATTATTTTTTCCTCTTTGCTCAAGGGATACCCCTTAGAGAAAGTCAGGAACATGGTCCGTTGTTCTTGAGATATTTGCTGCGAAGGTAAAAATAGCCTTGCATGTGGGTTCAGTGCCAAGCCTTTGTACTGCTAGTGGGATTGTTGAATCACCAGGACCATTGCTCAATGCTGACATATAATCATAAGACCAGCTACAGCACATCACCACAACCCATGCTACTCTTGAGCGCTCAAATCTTCGTCGAATGGTCTGATGACAGTGTTGATGGCCGCCTAATTGTCTTCGCGTGCACAGATCTCCTCAAAGATTGTATCACACACTTGTTTTTATATGTGACACATTGCAACACACAATATTTCTGTTGTAATAGAAGAATCCAACACTAACAGATTTGGGTATTTGTGTGTGTGTTTTTTAGATAGGTAATTATAGGTGAAGACGGGTTTTGAACCCATGTCTGTGGTACGACACCCACAGCCTTTGCCAACTTAACAAGTTGGCATCTTCGATTGTGGTTGAGTGAAGAGGCCATGCTCTGAGATTAGACACCTGATGATCCTGTCTTTTTATATATATCCAAAGGCTTAGTTTATCAAATTGGGTAGTTGGTAACTGGTAGGTGGGATCCATGGAAGAATGGTGGTTCCCAAAACTACAAAAGAGAACTATGTATCAGACATAACAGGCTGAAGAGTATCAAATTCCAGTTGAGAGTGATCGAAAAACCACTCTCGCATACAATGGTTGCATATTTGGCCGCAATTCTTGCATATAAATAGCGTCCACTGATAAAACATTCTCGAAGTTCCTCCATTGATATAGGGTACCCTTTGAGAAGGTTACAGAAATAGACCTTTCTTCATCTCGCGACACTTCTTTATAAGGATAAGGCCTCAGAGTCAATCTTGATGCACTCAATGGGTCCAAAAATGCTGTCCCATGCACCCCCTTGAAACAATTGTTGAGGAGCACCACTTCTGCTTCCCAAGAATGGAAGTTGTAGTCCAGGATGCATTACAGGCTGAATCATCCTGTATCTTTCTCTTGCATCGTAAATGCTGCCACTTGGTAGCCTAACCCTGGATTAGTGCTGCAGTCTCCCGCCCTTGTTGCACATTATCGTCGAAAGCTCTGTTACAAACATTTTCGACGAATTTGTTTATACTATTAGAAGCCCTAACCCTATGATCATTAAAGAACTGAAGTGATACAGTGATAGGTATGTTATTGTGAGGAGGGGGTGGTGGTGCGTCAGTCCGTGATATGCATTTCAAGGCTGCCACAACTTCATATGCAATAACAGTGACGATTGTAGTTGTCGGCCATGGGAGGAGGGTGGAGGATAGAAGAAGATTGGGGAAAGGGTTTTCGATAGATAAATAGGTTTAAGATTAGTAAGGGTATTTTCAAAATTTAATAAAATTAGTTTTATTGTTTTAAAGAACGGGTTAAACCAATGGGCATAGAGGCAAAATACCCACATGCTAACTTCTGTAACTAGAACATGTCTAGTAGGGGTTTTTGTAATAATTGATAGATGAGGGGGAGACTTTGTCAGATCGTTTAGGGG
>JAOXJP010229389.1:0-18048 GCA_025762735.1 Platanus orientalis | reverse complement strand
CAAAAAGACGAAAGCCCCATTTTAAAATGGTTTTGTTCATGTTACAAAAAGCTACAGAAAAATTTGCTACAGTGTTGAAAGATTTTTAATCAATACATTTGTTCATGCTACAAATTGCTACAAAAAATTCCCTCAGCAGATCTTTTCTCTTTAGGACAAGGGTCCCGTCAAGATAGAGATATTGTCATCAACTCCGTCAAAACTACAACCGTCTTATCTCTCCTAACCCATGCTGACCCTTCATTTTAAACCCCGCTCCATTCAAATCAAATCGAAACAAAAAATAAATTCGACCGTTTCTTATATGAACCCTTCTTCACTCTCTAACTCCCTTCATTCTCTCAGACGCTCTCTATCTTGCATATCGTCGCTCTCTACCGCATGGTCCGATAAAGGAAGCAGACAACGTCAATGCCGATGAGAAGAGGTGGACGAAATATAAACAAGGATGAAGGTTTTGGGTTCTGTTTCCTGGATCTTGATTCATGATTCTCCTCTATTCTTGATTGCTGACTCTTGATTTTCCTTCAATTTAATTTCTTGGCTGTATTATACTCCATAATTTGGAATCAGGGTCTGTTTTTACGTTAATTTCTGGATTTGGGAGTGCCTGTGATGATTTTGAGATTATGTTTAGCGTTTGTGACATTTCTTGGATTAATCAGATCTTTCCTATCTTATGTTTTCTCTGTTCATCATTGTGATATTTCTTCGGTTAATCGGATCTTTCCACTTCTTGTTCTCTGTATACTTTCTTTGATTTTAATCGTTTCTTCTGAACTCTTTTTTTGGGATTGGGTTGATATGTGCTAGTGTTCTTGTTCGATTGTGCATTTCTTCAATGTTTATTTGTAATTTAAATTTTGGAATTTCTTGGTCTTGTTCTATTGTGCTTTTCTTCCTGGCTGTATTTTACTCTATAATTTGGAATCAGGGTTTGTTTTCACGTTAATTTCTAGGTTTGGGAATGCCTGTGATGATTATGAGATTATGTTAAGCGTTTGTGACATTTCTTCGGTTAATCTAATCTTTCCTGTCTTATGTTTTCTCTCTGTTCATGGTTGTGATATTTCTTGGGTTAATCGGATCTTTCCTCTTCTGTATATTTTCTTTGATTTTAGTCGTTTCTACTGAGTTCTTGTACGATTGTGCATTTCTTCAATGTCTATTTGTAATTTAATTTTTTGAATCTGGTGAAAAGTTTTCTTGGTCTTGTTCTATTCCTTTTTTTCTTTGTTATGATGATGGTATCCGTAACCCTTTGATTTTCCTTCAATTTAACTTTCTGGTTGTATTTTACTCTATAATTTGGAATCAGGGTTTGTTTTCACTTTAATTTCTGGATTTGGGAGCGCCTGTGATGATTCTAAGATTATGTTTAGCGTTTGTGACATTTCTTGGGTTGGTCTGAAATTTCCTGTCTTATGTTTTCTCTGATCATGATTGAGATATTTTTTGGGAATCTTTAAAATACTATGGAAAACATGAGCGCCTGTGATGATTCTAAGATTATGTATTGTTTTGATCAGTGTTTTCTTCTTCTTCTTATCAGCTTGATTTATACTGCAGAAAATTTCCATGATGTGGTGAAACACAAAGGCAGGGCAGGAACAAGGAAAGATTCATTGTAAAAGGTTTGCTTACTTGAACTCTTATTGAAGATATAATTAATATATTGTGGATATTCATTCGTCCTTTACCAAAGTACTTTTTTTAGAATTCATAATGTTTGGCTTCGTTTATTTAGTATTGAAGGACCAAGTTATTTTGATAGTGATGAAGACAATGAAGAGGCTAAAAGAATGATTTTCAGCATGTAATATCAATTCTTCTTCTAATCAACTAGCAGGTAAACTCTACCAATCATATTCACTTAACGATGATGTGCTTTTAATGTGGTTTATCTTCTTTTTTTCCCTCTCTATATTCATGCAAGGAAGAACAAACAAAGTAATAGCATTGTGATGCGCTTAAGGAAATCTTTGATGATGTGGCTAATTTTCATACAAAGAAGGTAGCTGATTATATGCGAGAATCATGTTGGATGTTCGTGCCACTATTGGATAGGCATTTGCTTAATTTAGTAAATGATAATTAGGTATTAATCCATTGCCATATGTGGTTAATTGAGGAGTTGATAAGACAATTATTATTGCTTAGTCAATGGGGTATTATCTTGCATAGGTGTCGATCGTGTGAGGAGGGTGAATGGATCGAGAAATTGAATAATGAAAGCTTTATGAAGGTTTCCTCCTAGATGTGGGAGTTTGCTTATTCTTTTTGTCATCTTCTTCTTGGTTAATTGGTATTAGAGCGACGCTCTTGGGCAATTAACAAAATGATCATGACAGAATTGACTAAAACACAAGAAGGTAAGCGCATGGAAGAGATGATCAAACATTTGAGGGAAATCTAAGACAAGAAAGTTGGGCTCTGAAGGAATTATCACAACTTGTAGCAGCAATGAACCCCAAATATGACCAGCTCACTAACCGATTAAGCAATGGAGAATGTGGTGATGCCTTAAGCCATACCGGACTAAGACACCACTCAAGTAGAGATTTCATCCATAAGAAATATGCAAAGTTTGATTTTCCTCATTTCAATGGTGACAATTTGAAGGGCTCGATTTATCGATGCTATCAATTCTTTAATTTAACAACATTGCAGAGGAAGACCTGGTTTACATTGCTTCCATCCATGTGAAAGGTAAATCACTTGAATGGTTTCAAAGCTATGAGGCCTTAAAAACTCACGTGGATTGGAAGATGTTCACTAAAGATATATCTATTTGGTTTGGGCCAGGTAAATATGATGATGCGGTGGGTCAACTCACAAAACTTAAGCAAGGAAGTTTGGTGCAAGTGTATCAAGTTCAATTTAAGGCTCATAAGATGGACCAGTGGTTTATCTGAAGAATTTTTTGTGAGTGTTTCATAAGTGGACTACAAGCATAGATACGAAATGGTGTTATGATGTTCAAACCTACTACATTAACCCAAGCCATTGGGTTAGCTTGTTTGCAAGAAGAGACCATAGAGGTGATGATTCGTAAGGCTTGAGCACCTCTTAAGCGAAGTACTTCTACAATTAAAATACCGATAGCACAAGCTACTATGCCACCCATTAAGAGGACATCCCAAGCTGAAATCGAGGAAAGAAGGGCCAAAGGTTGAAGAAGAGGTCGTAGAGTTGGTAGAAGGAGATGAATCAAAGGAGGAACATGCACCAACAGAGGAACCAATTATATTGGTTCACGCATTGGCCGGTTCAAATGCTTATCACACTATGTGAGTGCAAGGATACATCAAGTGTAAGTTGGTTACCATTCTCATCAAACCAATCCTCTCTCCATTTCCATGATGGATGGCACTAAAATAATTAGGGTTTGTAACATGGTGTTTGGGGTCCAATGGCTTGCAAATCTTGGACCCATAGTATGGGCTTTTCGAAATCTCCATATGGAATTCATGAAAAATGGACGCCGACATGCCCTACATGGAGAGCCACAACTGGACCCATCAAATTGATTAACAAGGATTAGGTGAGCAAAATAGAAGCAATCGACTCATGCAGTTGTCGCTCAACTATTTTCAATAGTCATTGTATTGCCCATTTGTAGATCATGCCGACACAAGGGTGAGGCTACTGTCTAAGTATATTAATTTGTGTATCTCCTAACACCTTAAGGTTTTGGGAGTGTTGGTTAATTTCCTGTTAACACTATTATCTTTATATCCCATGTCTTAGCCCAAGATGCCTCCATTGGCCTACCTAAGTCCAACTCAGACACAGTGCAAAGTGTACTCAAGGCCTAATCCAAAGAGGAGACTATGGGTACGACCGTTACACATGGAAAGATCATCGAACTCATGGAGATAAATTTTGAACTGTATCTAAAACCTTTATTGAATTGATGGGGTTTTTGTGGAGCCGCATGGTTTACCACCAAGTAGACTGCAAGTCCACCGAATACCACTAAATCCGGGCAGTTCACGTACCAATGTTTGGCCATACCGATTCCCCTATGTTCAAATAAATGAGATAGAAAAGACCATGAAAGAATTGTTTGACATAGGAAGTATCCAACCAAGTGTGAGCCTTTTTCCCTATCTGGTTTTGTTGGTAAAGAAGAAAGATAACACATGGTGCATGTGTGTTGATTATCGTGCATTGAATTGGGACACTATCAAGGATAAGTTTCCCATACCCATCATCAATGAGCTATTGGATGAACTTAAGGGAGCATGATGATGTCCATAAGACCGCTTTCCAAACTCACGAAGGTCACTACGAGTTTTTGGTTATACCCTTTAGGCTTATATGTGAAGCAATCCAAGTGCCTTTTGGATGCAAGGAGTCAGAATATCGTGGTCATCTTATATTAGGCCTAATGAGTTACGGTAGATCTTGCTAAGATTTCAAGCATGGCAAATTGGCCTAAGCTAGCTTTCATCAAGGCCCTAACAGGATTCTTGTGAATATGGAGAGATTAGTCAATCTCTCACTACTATGCTCAAAAGGAATAATTTCCACTGGACCCTTAAAGCGAAAGAAGCCTTTAAATTGCTCAAGCTTGTCATGAGTACAACTCCAATACTTAGGTGGGTGCAGTTCTAATGCAAGATGGAAGGCCTATTGCCTTTGTCAAGAAAGCCTTGTTCCTAAAGAACCTGGGCCTATCCACTTATGAAAAGGAAATACTTGTGGTCGTGGTATTTGTGGTACTTCAATGGAAACACTATCTATTGGGACATCACTTCAAAAATAAGATGGACCATCTCAAATACTTATTGGAGCAATGGATGACTTCACCCATGCAACACAAGTGGCTTACCAAACTCATGGGGTTTGATTTTGAGATTTCATATCAACCCGGTAAAGAGAACAAAGTGGCAGATAGATTATTGTGACAATTTGAAGAAGGCAAGGATAGACAGGCTACAAATGGAGTGGACCATGGATCTGATGATACAATAATGGATACAAAAGCTGCAGACCGAACCAACAAGTTACTCAGGGTTTACTTGGAAGCATGGACAATTGCGGTTCAAAGGCCGTTTATGGCTTGGGTAGAACTCAACCCTTAAGGTCTGTGTTCTCTATGAAACCCCATGATAGCCCAAGTGGGGTTCATTCAGGTGTTCATAAGACCCTTCATCAGGTTAAACAAAATTTCTATTGGAAAGGGGGTGCATAAAGATGTATGCACATATGTGGTTGAATGTGATACTTGCCAATGGAATAAAATAGAAAATTTAGCTAGCTCGGGTTTACAACAACCCCTCTCAATTCCAGTTAGACCTTGGAGTGATATTTCCATGGATTTTGGTTAGCCCTGATCCAATGGTAAGGAAGTTGTTTTTGTAGTGGTGGACCGCTTCACTAAATATGCTTATTTTATGGCATTGAGGCACCCCTACATGGCCATGGACGTTGTAGAAACCTTCATGGACCATGTGTTCAAGCTATACAGTCTGTCTAATACTATTATAAGTGATCATGATCCGATCATTATAAGTAAATTTTGTCAAGGTACACGTTGCATATGAGTTTGGCTTATCACTCATAAACAGATGGTCAAATTGAGGTGGTGAACCATTGTTTAGGTATACCCCCTCTAGCCAAGTGGAGGTTCAACACTTCTTTCCTTGTATGACAGGTGACCAACCAAAGAAATGGGTCAAGTGGATCCCTCTAGCCGAGTGGAGGTTCAACACTTCTTTCCATTTTCCCACCAAAATGACACTATCTGAGGCAGTATACCCCCTCCAACTTACACCATATGTGGTAGGAGAATCTAATGTGGTGGTCATTGATCAAAGCTTAAAGATTTGTTATGCAATGATATGACTATTAAAAGAAAATCTACACCAAACACAACATCAAATTAAACAGATTGTTGATGCCAAGAGGACTGATCGTGAATTCAAAGAAGGTGACCTAGTATATCAAGTATGACCTGAAACGGCCAAAAAAACTACAATGATAATTTTTAAATGGTTGTAAGAGTAAATATACTTGAAGAAGAAGGTGGGTGAAATGATTGTTTTACAACCAAGGCTGAAGGGGGGTGGCTTAAGCTTGGATTGATAGCTATATTGGATTGGAGAATCATCAACAAAAAGAACCGGGCGGTAACACAAGTGTTGGTTCATTAGTCCAATTCATATCCAGAAGATGCAACTTGGGAGACTTAGTTTGAATTTCGAAAGAAATATCCTAATTTCAAGGCTTGAGGTTAAGGCTCATCTGAAGTGGGAAGGATTGATACACTTAAGGAAATTTTTAATGATATTGTTGATCTTCATACAAGGAAGGTAACTGATTATGTGCAAGAGCCATGTTAGATGATAATAAGGTATTAATCCATTGCCATGTGTTGTTAATGGAGGAGTCAATAAGGAAATTATTATTTCTTAGTCAATGGGGTATTAACTTGCATAAGTTGTCGAATTTATGGGTGTGGGTTGTCTTGTAAGCTATATAAAGCTATTGTGTGAGGAGGTGAAGGCATTGAGAATTTGAATAGTGAAAGCTTTGAAAAGGTTTCCCCTAGATGTAGGTGTTTGCTTATTCCTTTTGTTATCTTCTTATTGGTCATTCATATTACACTGCCACGATGAGAATGTAATGGCAAACAAAAAAGCAGTCATTGCTAATGAGGTAAAAGTTTTGAAGCTTGCTGTAAAAATGTTGGAGTCTCATTAAAGAGAGGAAAATGAGGGCCGATACTAACCGGAATTTCGCCCACATGGCACTAACACACCTAAAGTTTTTGGTCAACACCTATTTTTTAGCATGCCCGGTGGGACAACCAAAATGGATCCTAAGAGGAGTGAAGACTAGAACCAAAGCCATAATAATGCTTACGATAGAAGTAATGACGAAGATAACCAAGAATAGTCTCAGGAACCTATGGAAGTTCATAGAGAAGAACTTTCTTCTTCTCACCAAGTTACGATGGATTCTCCATAAGATTCCATCAAAGGCCTTAACAATCATATAGATCAAATGCAGACCGATATATTTAATATAATTGATGCACTTTTTTAGCTAAATAATGCTAGCATGCCACAATCTCATCTTCCATTGGAGAGAGAGAGAGTGGTCAAAGGCAACCATTATTCGTGAGAAGAAATGATTAGTTTGAAGACGACAATGATAATGTGGCAAATAGAAGAAATAACCAAAATAACAGTCATAACGACTGAAACACAAGACCATAAAATGGGAATAATAGAAATGGGAGACTGTATGTGGGGCAACCACCAAACTTTCAAATAGATAAGAGATTCAGTGGGCAGCCAACTCCCCCACCAAATGGTGTATTCGGGGGGCATCAACAGAATCCTTCATTAGGGGGGAAAACCAATATACGCCTGTAGATATTATCCTCCACCGGCCTATAAATATTATCCACCTAACATAAATTCTCAACTGGTGTATTGAGCAGAAGTGATTAATATTATGAATGAAGTAGTTGGCCAAAATCCTCATTGTGCACAATTCATAGGCTAATGTACTAGAAACCTTGTCCTAAATGGGTATAGACTAGTTATATGAAATGCCACATGGCTATAGAGTCATAGACTTCTCTCTATTCTCAAGAGAGAATGATTAGTCTACGGTGAAACATATAGGTCATTTCACTATGCAATGTGGAGAGGCGGTCAGTTAACAACTATCTAAAACTCATGTTGTTTGGTACATAAATCTACTAGCTAAATTGTACATTCATGGGAGGAAATGGAAGAATGATTCCATTAACAATTTTTTCGGACTAAGCTGAAGGTATCCATGGTTGATCTTTCATGATCAAGTTAGTTGCATTAGGAGACTGTTGAAAGGTATTTAACACGCTTCAATCATGCTAGAAATGGATGTTCAATTTCTCTAAGATACTTATTATGTTATATATATATATAACTTTGGGCCTCGGGCCGGGTGGAGGTAAGCCCAAGCCAGATCCACTTTGGGTGTCTTTTCCAAATCTCGCGTTCCAATATTGGTCTACGGAGGCACTGAGTAGAATTAGGAGTGCCATTTGGAAACCTTTATGGACGAATTCACCGTGCACAAGGAGAGATTATCTTATGCTAGGATGTGTATTGAGGTGAATGCAAATGCACCATCAAGAAATCACTTGATGGTTGGTATAGAAGACAGTAGGAAATTTGTGCAGCCTGTTGTATATGACTAGAAACCTCAAAGATGTGATTGATATAGTAGCTTTGGTCACTTGGATGCTCAATGTCCTGTCCCAAAAAAGGTGAAGCAAACTAAGCAAGTTTGGAGAAAAAAGGTTCAGAAAAGAAAAGATATCGCAAGCTGATAAATGAGGAAAAATACCAGAAAATCAAGGTGGGGAAGATAGTTCAAGGTTGTAGGGGACGATTGAGGAATCTGTTCTGGCGCAGAACCGATTTGAAGTCCTATGCATTGATGAATTGGATAAGTCTACCCCTCATTACTTAGAGGATGAGGTGCCAAACATTTTGCGGGGAGATGAGAATAGGGATGATGGGCGGAAGAAAATGACGAGCCAACCAAGTAGAGGTAGTCCATTAAGTCTACGTAGAAGTGCTAGACAAGAAAGTAAGTTTTCTAATCAATCCCATAATTTTTCTATTGACTAGCTCAAAAAAGGAGGGAAGGGATTTAAAGAATTTGAAAAAGTTGCTGCAAAAAATAAGAGAAGCGAGTTTTTATAAAATATCATAAGAGTGATTATATGTTTTTTTTTTTCCTCTTGAAATTAGAGTAAAGAGGCAAAATTTTAAGGAAATTACGAGAGATTCTTTTGTTGAATGGGATGCTAGTGAGAATTATGATCACCATTATAATGGTAGAGTGTGGGTCCTATTCAAAAGTGATGAGGTGACTTTCACGTGTTTCCAAAAGTCAGCATAGATGATTACTTGTCAAGTTGTCTGCAAAAATGTTGACAAGAGTTTTATTTGTTCAGTAGTGTATGGTTTTAATGGTAGAGTGTGTGTCCTATTCAATAGTGACGAGGCGACTTTGACGTGTATCCAAAATCAGCACAGATGATTACTTGTCAAGGTGTCTGCAAAAATGTTGATAGGAGTTTTATTTGTTCAACAGTGTATGGTTTTAATTTGTAGGAGGATTGGCTTTGGTTATGGAAGGAAATTTAACTACTTAAGGAGCAAATAAATTTACCTTGGATGGTAAACGGGGATTGTAACTGTATCAGGTTCACTCATAAAAATATTGGGGATTTCAACTGTGTCAGGTTTACTTATGAAAAAATTGGTGATGTTCCAAAGCTCTCTGTTGCGGAAGAATTTAACAATTGCTTAACGGAGGTGGATTTGCATGATTTGAAATGGTGGGGATAAAAATTTTAGTTGGTGGAAAAGCAAGTGGGAGATGAGAAGATTGAAACAAAATTAGATCGTGCATTAGTAAATTCAGAATGGTTCATGTCTTTCCCTTCGTCAATACAAATTTTTTACTCCCAAGAGTGTCGGATCAATGACAGATGAATTGCAAATTGGAAAACCAGAACCTTTCAAATTTTTTGATATGTGGTGTCAACATGAATATTTTCTGAATATGGTGAGGGATGGTTGGAATATTCAGATTGAAGGAAATCCTCTTTTTTAGGTTGCTAAAGAACTTAAGTCTGTTAAGTAGAAATTGAAGGTTTAGAATAGGTGCGTTTTTGGAAGAGTGGATCACAGAGTTGAAAATTTAAGAACTAAGTTGTTCAAGGTTTAGGATGCTAGAAGAATAAATTACAATGATGATGGTTTGGCTCTAAAGGTGAAGGATTTGATGGCTGAGTACATGGAAGCTTTAAAATTGAGGAAAGCTTGCTTAAACAAAATCCCGTGTTAAATGGCTTGTGCTTGGTGACAACTATAACGCATTTTTTTCATTGATCTATTCTAGTCAAAAGAAATAGAAATGACATTCAGCATTTTTTTAACAAGGATGGGGTTGTCCTTGAGGAGGGAGGAGGATGAGATTAGAGAGGAGGCTGAAAATTATTTCACTAGTATCCTTGCACCTTCTAAGGGAGTGTGAATAAATGATATTCACTGGGAACCTACACATTCTTTACTTATGGAAGAAATAAATAAGGAGCAAATAAAAGATTTTAATTAGAATGGTAAAGAAGAGAAAGCTCCTAGTCCAGATGGATTCACTCTGTCATTCTTTAAAGCTGCATGGGAGATTGTGGGTGGGGACGTGGTTAAAGCTATTCAACACTTTTTTTCAAATCGGGAAGACTGCTAAGAGAGGTAAATTTCTTTCTCTCTCTTATTCCTAAATCCATTGAAGCGGTAAGCTTTAAAGAGTTTAGGCTTATTAGTCTTTGCAATCTGATGTACAAATTCATCACTAAGATCATTGTAAATAGATTGAAAAAAAGTGATGAATTTTCTTATGAGGAAGAATCAAACTGCTTTTACCAAAGGTAGATTTATTGTGGAGAATATCTTATTGTGTCATAAACTTGTTTAGGGTTTTGAGAGGAGGAATTAGCCACCTTCCGTTGTTCTTAAGATTGATTTGAGAAAAGATTATGATGGTGTCTTAGGATTTTATTAGAGAAGTTCTAGAAAAAATGAACTTTCCTCAACAGTTCATTGGGTGGATCATGGAATGCATCACAAGTCTGAAATTTTCTATTCTCGTAGATGGCATTCGAGCGGGGTTTTTCAGAGCAATAGAGGCCTTAGACAAGGAGATTCTCTTGTTATATTTCTTTTGCCTAGCTTTGAAATTTTTTTTGTCCATGTTTGAAAATGAGGTTAATTAGGATAAAAAATTAATTTAATTCCTATCTTGCTATATTTATTTTGCCTAGCTATGAAAATTTTTTCATCCATGTTTGAAAATGAGGTTAATTAGGATTAAAAATTAATTTAATTCCTAAATGTAGAGGTATTTGTTTATCTCACCTGATTTTTGTAAATGATTTGATGGTTTTTGCAAAGGGAGATGGCGAATCTCTAAGGATTAATGGAGTTTTGCGTGGCTTTTTTGAAGTTTCAGGTTTGAAGGTGAACAACGAAAAATCCACCCAAATCTTTGTATGGAGAAATAATCAAAGAAAAGAACTTCGAGACATCATTGGTTTCAATGTTGGCTGTCTTCGCATGAAGTACCTCGGTGTTCCATTGGTTCCTAGAAAACTAACTTATGAAGAATGCTCTCCAATTATTGATAGATTGAAGAAGAGACTAGTGGGCTGGAAAGCAATACCTTTGTCTTATGTAGGGAGACTTGTCCTCATTCAATTTATTCTGTAAGGATGTTATATTTATTGGTCAATGATTTTTGGGCTTTTAAGAAGAATTGTCAAGCAGATTGAATCCATTTTTGCAAAGTTCCTGTGGGTTGGGCTAGATTTATCAAAAAAGTTTCACACTGTTGCAAACCATAGTATGAAGTTTTTTTTTTAAGTTAATGAGATGAATGTTGTTGGAATTTGTAAACACATCAGGTGGATTGTCTCTAAGAAGGATGTTAATGGAAATTATTAATTCCATAGATTAGAAAATACATGGAGTGGTAGATTAGGCATGGCATGAGCATATTACATAGATTAGTCATGTTTGTAATCTATATAGTCCCTATGTCCAAGAAATGAAGACATACTCTAAGGATTTGAAGCCACAAGAAAGGATGCCCCTCAAAGATTGCCAAGGTCCAAGACTTGAAGATTCAAGCCTCTCCATGCTCAAGAAAGGTATATTAAGGGAAAGAAGAAGTTAGTCATAGGTAAATGAGACCTAAAGACCCTTTTGAGGGTCAATGGATTAACCCATGCCCAAGCCATACGTCCCATAGAGGTTGGGAATCAATTAAAGGCATAATGGCTGAAAAACAAGGGAATCAGATCGATCCAAGGGGGGTCGGATCCATCCAAGGGCAATTAGATCAATCGACTGCCCTATCGGATCAATCCGAGGTTGCTCGAGTGGTTAGTTTGTGAACTGATTTGCATAGTCGGATCCATCCGATATAATCAGATCCATCCGATATCGCAGAAATTCAAAATAAAATGGATTTCGAGGGTTGTTTTTTTACAGTTGGGAATAATGCCAGATCAAGGGTGCACGACTATGCTTGTCCCCTATAAGTATAACACACATAAAGAGATTTTGAGAAAGAGAAAGAGCATTCAATCCTCCTAATCACCATTAGCTCTCATTGACGAGATTCCATTGAAAAATCAAGAGCAAGAGTCCTCAAGGCCCGTGTTCTCTATGAAGCCCATGATAGCTAGCCCCCAAGTGGGGGTCATTCAGGTGATCACAAGGGGTGCATAAAGATGTATGCACATATGTGGCTAAATGCAATGCTTGGCAAAGGAATAAAAATGAAAATTTAGCTGGCACAATTTTTACTATAACCCCTCCTGATTCCAGTTTGACCTTTGAGTGATTGATATTTCCGTGGATTTTGTGGAGGGGATTTGCCTTGATCCAATGACAAGAAAGTTGTTTTTCATTGTGGTGGACCGCCTCACTAGATATGCTCATTTTATGGCATTGAGACACCTTTACACGTCCATGAACGTTGCAAAAACCTTCATGCAACATGTGTTCAAGCTGATATTTTACAAGTAAAATTTTGGCAAGGTACAAGTTGCATATGAGTTCGGCTTATCACTAATAAACGGATGGTCAAATTAAGGTGGTGAACCATTGTTTAGAGCAATATCTTCATTGTATGACAGGTGACAGACCCAAGGAATGGGTCAAGTGGTTCCCTCCAGCTGAGTGAAGGTTCAACAATTCCATTTCTTCTACTAGAATCACAACATCTGAGGCAGTATATGGTGTACCCCTCTAACTTACATTTCATATGTGGTGGCCATTGATCAAAGCTTGAAGAACTGTGATGCAATGATGCAATAAAGGAGATTGTTGATGCCAAGAGGACTAATTATAATTCAATGAAGGTGACATGGTACACTTACACCCACATCTGTTTAGACAATGCTCGGTTACCTTGAGAAGTAAACGAAAATTATCAATGCGGTTTTTTGGGTTGTTTTGGGTCATGCAGCAAATTAGGAAGGTGGCATATAAGTTACAACTTTTAGAAGGTTAACACATTTACCCGATATTTCATATATCTTGCTTGAAGAATGTGGGTGAAAATAATGTTTTACAAGCTACACTACTACCAATAGATGAAGACGGGAGGCTTAAGCTTGAACCGATAGTTATATTATACTGGAGAATTGTCAACAAAAAGAACCAGGCGGTACCACATGTCTTGGTTCATGGGTCAAATTCATATCCATAAGATGCAATTTGGGAGACTTGGTTTGAATTTCAAAAAAGATATCCTGATTTCAAGCTTTGAGGTCAAGGCTCATATGAAGCAGGTAGGATTGATATGCTTAAGGAAATCTTTGATGATGTTGTTGATTTTCATACATAGAAGGTAGATGATTATGTTCAAGAACCATGCTAGATGTTCATGCCAATATTGGATAGGTATTTTCTTAATTTAATAGATGATAATGAGGTATTAATCCATTGCCATGTGTGGTAAATGGAGGAGTCAATAAGGCAATTATTATTTCTTAGTCAATAGGCTACTAGCTTGCATAGGTTGTCGAATTTATGAGTGTGGGTTATATTGTAAGCTTTATAAAGCTATCATGTGAGGAGTTAAAGGCATCACGAATTTGAATGGTGAAAGCTTTGAGAAGGTTTTGAAATTCCCTAGTGTCAGCACCCAAAATTTGGCTCGGGTTAGTTAATAGAATGAAAGCAGCATGCCAACATTTAGACATCAAGACTCTAAGCACCCTTGGTTTGGGGAGAGCAAACATAGACTCTAGGAGGTTAGACATTCCCTAAGAAGTCTTTCAAGATATTCCAATCGCCAATGAACCAATCAAATCACCTTATTACAATCTAACTACACTATTCTAAGTCAAACCCTAACTCTTACAAAAACATCAATAAGACTTTGAGGGTCCATATTTTAAGAACTCCATCCATGTCATCTACAACTTTTTTCGCCTCTGTAAGTCTTCCCTTAGCAAAGCATCACAGGTGAAAAAATTATCATTTTGCCATTTTGCCATTTTGCCTTCAAAAGCCTAGAACTCACTGAATTTCTCCTACTTAAATAAGTCTTCTTTTCATGAAGCATCACAGGTGAAGAATCCTTGTTTTCACATTTTTCGACCCGCAAGCAAAAAATTACCATTTTACCCTTTTCACCTTCGAGAATTTACCCCTTGACCCTCAAAGGATCCCCGAAGCTCATCCCATTGCCTGAATAGTGTAATGCCGGATCCTATACATCCATATTCCTCCCAACTCTAAGAAACTCATCACAGAACATATATTGCTCGAGACTAACAATAATCAATTTCTCAACTTCTGATAACCCTGACCAAGAAATAACCCTTGAAAAAGCTATCAAAGATTCACCCAATCTTCGAATCTAGAAAGGTCGATTGTCGTCTCTCAATACTGGCCTTAACCTCAATTCTCTAGGTTTAAGACAGGAAATTCAAAATCTTAAACCCCTATGAAATCTCAAATCTTCCCTAAGGGGTCAAAAAGTTGTTTTAGATGCATTTCACTCATATAGAGCCAACAAGTTCCCCGGGAGCCCAAAAAATGGTTTTGACATAGTTTTCTGCTCGGGTACTGTAATAATCAGAGGTTATGACTCAACTGGACCAAGGACCATCTTTCATCTGATGATTTCTAGGATCAACTTTACCATTTTGCCCTGCTAAAATCCATTTAAGAGCTTTTTAGACCAGTAAAACCCTGAGTTTACCTCCTTGCCCTTATCATAATTTGGTTCTGACTGGCTCGTTGTGACTGGAACATCCGCGACCTCGAAAACAGACACTGAGTTTGCCACGTTCTAAACTCAGAAGCTCAATGAAGTGGATTGCACAGTAAGGGGTCAAAAATATCAGAAGCAATTAATGCACATTAATGAGCTAAAACTTTATGATTTTAGCTCATTAATGGCATTTAATGCATTCATACCTTTTGACCAAAATTGCCACCCATTGGATTAGAATCTTTTTAGGTGCACCCTTATCCCTCCCCCTTGGATCAAGTCTTTGAATTTCAAATCCCCATTGAACATATCATCTCACTCCCTGTAGCATATTTGTGATCCCCTTTGATCTTTGTAACCAATCCTAACACCCTAAAGAATATATTTGCTCACCCTTTGTCTACCTCACCAATCCAAGTGAACTAGCACACTCTCATCTCCACCCTCCACGCAAGAGAAATGAATCCATCTTAGCCCCTCCCTTGTCCATGTCACCTAGCATAAATCCATTTCATCTCAACCACCCATCCTAAAACTAATCTAGCCCTACACCTCAAATTCATCAAACTAACCTAGACCATTGATTTAGATATTCCTAGATTGAATCCCATCCATCCATGGCATGAAATTGAGGCTATAAATAGCCCATTTCATGCACCGAGGGTTGGTAACCAAAAATCCCAAAGAAAAAAAAATAGAAAAGGGAGTAAAAGAGGAAAAAGCTTGGATTTCTATAAACCCTAAGCCCCCCTTAACTTAAGGTAAGCCTAAACCTATGCTAATTTAGTGTTCTTGCATCCATATGATCATCTTTCATGTTGTTATGTTGTCCAAACTATGATATCTAACTGCTTCAATTCAGGTTACATGGTGGAGGCTTAACAGCCTTCATCTGTGTTGGTTTTTTACCCACGTCTAGTGTAGACTTTATTTTGATTTTTGTGCTGCTTAGTTGGAGCTCAAATTTTAGTATGTTATGCTCCACATATATGCCTAGTTCTGTATTTAATTTGGTGATTTTTGGAGCTGTGGAAGGCCTCGAGATGGCCCTCCAAACAAACCCTAAAATCATAATTATGTGTGACCTAGTTCAACCCATTTTTTGTTGATTTTAGTTTTATTTTTGCATTAATGTTCTTGAGCCAAAATTCATATATGTTATTCCCCTATTAATTGTTTGCTAGCATGCATAATTTTAGATTTTTTTCCAAAACCTAAGGGGTTCAAAATTTAGGAAATCCAGCAACTGGATTTGCTCCCAGTAACTAACGTCTGAATTTTATGGAAATAAAATTCAGGCGTTGAGATCTGGGACCCACCCCAGGGAGCCCTGATCTTCCCTAAACCTGTCCTCAGGCTTCCATAACCCTCTGGAATCCAATCTTGTGCTTAAGCACCTCTGTAGGCCCTAATTTCTCTCCCAACGCCTGAATTTAATTTCAAGTGTTGGAGTGGATTTCAGGCATTAAGCTTATGTTAAAAATCAGATTTTTAAAACTGTTTAAATGTGTACATGACCTAGGTCCAACTCGGAGACCCATGAGAATCCTACCCCTTTAGGCCCCTCCTGTGTGGCCCAAAAACCAAGATGGGTTAATGATCCCAGCACCCAACACCTGAATTTACCCTGAATTAACATCAGGTGTTGAATATTCAGGCGTTAAACTAAAGTCGCCTCATGGGAACCACACGTGTCAAAAAAACCCAGACCAAGTGGTTGACCTAGTTAGCTTCCAATGCCTAAAAATTCAGGCGTTAGTTTTCAAAACCAGCCTGTGATCAAATGACTAAGTTTCCCCTCTTTGAGAAAGCAAATTTCTACACATGTAAAGGCCATGCCCCCTAGGGTTACACAATGTTACCGTATAGAACACCCACTGACCTAATCCAGGGGTCCCATAACACTGGGACCCACAAAAACACATTAAACAACCACATTAAGATGCTAATCTGATTAGCTTTTAACACTTGAATTTCACCTTAAATTAAATTTAGACGTTAAATAAACAAGCGTTAAGTTAAAATTTAGGCATTAAGCCTGAGACACAAAAAAATACAATCTTTTTCCTTTTCTTCCCTTTGTGTCAGGGTTAATCCCAACCCTGAAAAGTCAGTCAATGAACACTTTAGAGGGATCCACCATCCCTCTTAAAGTCACAGCCATGAGGGGCTCTCTTATCATTAAAACAATTTAACTTAAAAGACAATTTCTAAACTTTTCAGAACCCAACGCTTGGATTTTCCCTAAATTAAATCCAAGCATTGTAAATTCAAGCGTTGGAGGTAAATTCAGGCGTTAAGCCTAAGAAAATTACAAAAAACAAAAACTTCCAGAATTCACAAGCATATACTTTAACATACTTCAAGACTCGTATGAATGAGAGAAGTCACCTTAAAAAGGTGAGTATTTGGGGTGTTTAACATCTTCCCCAAATGCAACTAAACAACTTACCCTCAATCTCAAGGATTCGACCAATTTTATGAGTTAAACCCCTATACCTACGAGTATAGACTTCTCCTCTTCCCCCAAAAAGGATAATCGATGTCTAACTCCATTGATTAATCCCGAGTTGGTGGCGACTCCAAAAAATCCTAACCCTAATCCAAGGTTTACAACTCGCATGAGCGCACCTGGAATCGAGCCGAAGTGTGGCTTGAAAACAATGGATGGGCGGGAGAATCCGAACCCCCCCAGATCCCGATGTCCACACCTAGTCAATGCATTGTTACACCTAGACTAATGATCCAACTTAATGAACCAAAAATCTAGGGTAGCTTTACTAGCAAGTATACAAGTGTTGTAGTACTGAACAAGGTCGAATCCACAGGGATTGACTTGTGCAATAAAAAAAAAGATTACAATAGAAGAGAAATAGAAAAGAAAAAAAGAAGAAAAGAGATCAGTGTTTTCACACCGTAGTATGGAGCAGAAATAATGTTAAAATAAACAAAATAAAATGGACCTAAGGCTTCAAGGATCCATTTAATAACTTGTAATTTATGTTGGATCAAATTATCATTGTTATAATCGAAGATAGATTTTATCTAACCAGAAGATCACTCTGTTAAAATCAAAAGAAATAATTGCAAAATTGAATGTTGTTTAGAACAATTATGTACTTTGTTAACAAGTCACGGGGACTTTCTAAGCATTTACCATGTTAACGATAAATCAAAGATAGTTTATAGACTTGAACAATTATCAAAATAAAATAAAACATTCAATAAACAAATATT
>JAOXJP010229388.1:0-10959 GCA_025762735.1 Platanus orientalis | reverse complement strand
GTCTTCAATTCTATATGATTTTAAAGTGTTGAATAATCGATTTTGAATATGTTTTGTATTATTAATACATGTAGAACTATGTTTTTAATGAAAAATCAAGAGTTTTAAAAGAGGTTTTTATTCTAAAAATTGTAAAAATTATTCTAAGAATTGTTTTAATCTTCTAAATAATTTTAGAGGTACTAATTTGCAAGAAGTTATATGTTTAATCCTTTAATTTATCCTTAGTGATTTTAAATTCTATTTTATAAAGAAAGATGTTGATTTTTACATCCAACCATTAAGGATTCTCAAGTTTTATTTTGGACATAATTGATATGCTTTGAAAAAACTTGTTCCATAGATTGTGCCTAGTTGGATCAAACATGTTCTTATATGTTATTTTGACTTAAGTTAATGTAAATGATTGTTATATGTTGTTTCTATGAACTATATGATTTGATTAAAACTACAAGAAAAATGATATGTACTATTAGAAAACCATCTTGTCCATCAAGAGAAATTATTAATGGAACCCTTCTCACCTAGGTATAATTGGTGCGAATTGGACCTTTCTTAGCTGGGTTTAAATGCTGCAAACAAAACCCTTATCACTAGGGTTTAAATATCATGAACTGTTATATATTCTGGCTTTATAGTAGATATGTATTATGTTCTGTTCTAGCTATGATATAAAATATGATCTGATCTATTCCGTTATGTAAATGTAAATGTATATGTTATCACTGATTTCTGTTATATACACGAAATTGTAATTTTTATTAAATGTTTAGTAATATATAAAATTGATTTATGAACTCTTATACATATTGGATTGTAAATAAAAAAGTATTTGTTTAGTTTTTAAAATCATGCTAAGACTTGATCCATTATTTCTATAGTTTATTGTTTTCTTCCTAAGTTTGTCAAACTTATCCCAATCTGACACCACAGATGATGAGAAGAACACAAAGTAGTGCTTTCAGATAGAGACAGAGGTTGGACTCTTGTTTATTTCAGTTATTTGGATTAGATACTTTATTAATTTCAGTTTAAATTTCAAGGAATGTAATAAGTTAGAGATTTTTAGTATTTGATTTCAATTGATGGATTTGATTATGTCAGACTATTTATTTAATTGAATGATAATGTTATGCATTGTTTATAGATTATTCATAGGATTATGGTTTATGAGTTATGAAATTTTATACAGGTCAAACTTATGGGAATGTGATTGATTATGTGATCATTGAAAAGTAAATGATTTATTATTCTACTGTATATGAATGTAAAAAAAGAGAAAATTTTATATAGGTTATGAATGATTGAATGAAATGAAAGTGAAGTGATGTGCTAATGTCATGTGCCAAAATTCATGACTCTACTAGTTTGAGTTTTGGAGTGTGATACTTAGCATAAACAAGTCTAAATCTAGATGGTTTTGGAGCTTACATCTCTCCCTTCTATTCCCAACTTTATCTCTCCCTTCTATTCTCTCTAGTGCCTTAGGTGTATTTTAATCCAAATTGGGCTAAAATGAGGTAATATACTCATCCTAGTACGAGATTTCCCGTTCTAGAAAGATTTCATACGAAATGGGGTTGATCCCCATTTTTATTTTTTAGACCTGGGCTTGGTGAGCCCTCCCCTTGAGCCACGAGTATCCAAGGTACCCCCTCCCTAGCGCTCGCTTATCCTCGCCAGCATTTGCGAGGTAGGTGCAACTGCTCATGTGGTCATGTGAGCGCTCGGCTTGCGCATAGTGCAAATTAGGTTTCTAAGATTTTTGTTTGATCACTCGCTTCAACTGATGAGTGCTCGAGACACCCCACTGTGAGCGCTTAGGACACCCCATTTGCGGGTGCTTGCTTGGGAGCACAACCGATCGGGGTGGTGCAAGTTTTTGTGCTCGGGTCTTCTAGGCCTTCTAAGTCCTTTTTGGTTCACCCAAGTAATTGGTCATTGTTTCATGGTTCTTCTAATGTCTTCTATAGTCCTCTAAGATCTTCAGATAAGGTCAAAACAAAACATAGCTCAATTATTGAGACTAGTTATGTAACACATGTGTGGGGTGTTACATAAATAGTGGAATCATGAGGTGATGTTAGAATCACTAGCAAGTAGATCACATTGAAAGATAGATGATGTGAAGTGCCTAACACCTTCTCCATCTTGGTGATGAATCTTTAAGTCCAAAGGACTTTCTTTCATAACAATTATATGGAGTTACACCATGTAAAATATATTTTAAAACCATGTATATTTTAACTTTAACATTAATGTCCAACCGGTCATTAAAAGGTTGGTGGTGACTCTTAAAGGTTAAATTGTGAAAGCACCTTCAGGTGCATCCATGAAGGTATCATCAAATTCAACTTTGAATATATTGGACTACCTTCTTGAGCCTCTAGGGTTTAGGATCCTTGATTTACTTTCCAACCTGAATCCCCTAAAATTCCCATCAGGTGACTCTTATAGCTTTAATGACTCTTTTGTGAGCAATGAAGGCCTACTGGATTTTGATGACTTTTTTTTTATTTATAAGAAGAGAAATATTGAAAGGGGCCTAGAACCGAGCCAAATACAATATTCAAAGAATCATCCAACCAAGAAAAAATAGATTTAGAGAGTAAACTATGACTAGCAAGCAGGTGGGTAGAGACATTCCTTGACCTTTTTTCCCAAGAGAAGGAAATATCAAGGAACTTCGTAGCCAAGCCCCTACAATCAAGGATAATGTTCTTTACATTCATTAGGCAAGAGGAAATATCATCTCTAAGGAGAAAAATGACATTAAGGCAATCACCCTCAATGACCACCTGACGATACCCAAGAGAAAGGGTTTTATACAAGGCTAAAAAAGTAGCAATGCATTTAACCATCTTCACAAAATCAACCATACCCAGCTCTGCTTGGGGATACAAAAAAACTACCAATATCATACCTTAAGAAAAAATCAAATCCAACTTTATAATTTTGATGGAGAAAAGAATCATCAAAATTCACTTTAATTGCGTTTGGATCCAGAGGAGACCAAAAAGAAGCCATACCATCAAAAGGATCCTTTCTAGAACTTTTGAAAAGGTCATCAATCTCCTTATGCAGGTTGCGACCCCGTTTCAAGCTATCAAGGAAAAATGTTAGAATATATATATATATATATATATATATAATAAAAGTGGCAATAAGGCGATTAAAGAGCCCTTCCTCTCAATATTCTTTGAAGGTTTATCCCTTATAATTCTATTTCAAACTTCCAATTTTTTTTTATTTACTTTCTTTGTGCACTCCCTTAACCCAACCCGGTCCATTTCTTGTTCTGTTCCGTTCATGGGTTACACCATGCTTATGCTGTCATGCCCTAAAACCTGCATGCAGAAATCAAAGTATAATATAGGAAACTCATGTGCATGGCATCGCGAATCTCGAAGTGTGACATTGCTCTTTTCCTATGGAATGAGCTCTCACTTACCTACCTTACTTAATTACATCATATTTTTTTTCTTTTAATCAACTATCATTCATCATAACAAACATTTACAGCGGAAAATATAATCATAATGAAACATTCATCATTATTAAGTGCAGTGAAATACATATATCATCATGCATTTTGAACTTCGCAGCAAAAAGTACTAATAAACTTCAAACCATCCAAAACAAATAAAATACTAATCCCAACCCATGTACTAAATATCACCATAAGTATCCAAACCATGTTGTAAAAAGGGTCGTTCAATAGGCCACAACACATCTATTTTCTCACATAAAAAAAAACATGGTAACTAAACTAAATTCTATCTGAACATAATTCTGTCTCATACATGAAAGTGTTGGAAAATAAGATTAAACACACATAAAGTAAAGAGATGCTCCTCTCGTCCCAAAGAGTTAACTCGGACCTAAACCTGCAATTAAGTATATTATGGAATAACACCTGAAATGGTGGTAAAAACATGGATAAGCTATAAAGCTCGTGAGAGAATAGACATAATGCCCCATGGAGTAAATCTAACATACACGAGTATGACTCAATATCAAATTGGAATATGTATAACAAATATGCATTGAATTAGTTAAAACAGTAATCAGTCTAAAATAGAGGAGTTCAAAGTACTCAAGCCAAATCAAATAGAAGTCCATAACTAAAACAGGTAAGGAGTATCCCATAAGAAAAATACAATATGTAATGCAAATGTTTGCTACAAAATATTTATACATAAATAGGCCTTAACACATTTCAAATGAGTTGCCTTAGCTAATAGATATTAAAACAAATGCATGCTTATAGCAACTCAATGTTGCCCTCAAACCTATCCCAACCCATAAAGGGTTTCTAGCAAAACACCTCAGATCAAACTAACTCGACCTAAGTAGGGTCTCCGTACCAAACCTCATCAAAACACCCCGCATCAAATCAAATGGATTAGCCCACATAAGGATTCTAACAAAACTAAATCATGTAAACCATGTAGGGTTTCTGATAAAAACAGAAATCTCTTATAACCCATAAGGGTCTCCAATAAAACATAAATCCCAAACAGAATTGGTGGGCATCTAGTGCCATTTTCACCTATTTATGTGACCTAGTGATTGGGTACTTGAAATAAGCTGTAAAATTGTCATCACCTATTGATGTAACCTAGTGGTTGGGTACTTGAAATGGGTCATAAGACCGTCTTCATCTATTGATGTCACCCGGTGTTTGGGTACTTGAAATGGGTTGTAAGACCGCCTTCACCTATTGATGTGACATGGTGATTGGGTACCTAAAATGGGTCATAAGACTGTCTTTATATATTAATGTGACCTGATGATTGGGTACCTAAAATGAGTCATAGCCAAATCCTCGAATGTAAATAGTATTTTAAAAATCTATGCATATATAGAGTAGTATGTAACTACATAAGGATGCAATGCAAGAGATGTCCAAGTAACAAAATCCAATTGTGAAACCATGTAAAACTCGTGCTTGAAACCAAACAGAAGGCAATAGCTCATACTCACACCAAAACCAAATCCTCGAAAATCATCTTTTAATTCTCCGAACCAAACAATAAGATAAGAGTCTGAAACAAGATATATGAATGCAATGATACTAATACGGAGCTCAATGGATCAATATAAGTAAAGACAATCAAGTGAGAAACATAGTAATAGCATTAATGACTAACTAACATATGAAATTGATTAAGCAACAAGGTTTGGAGCTAATCAAATTTAGAAGAGACTACTAGCGAACAATAATGATATGAATAGAAATCTCAAGTATGGGGAAATCAAGACAAACTTCAAACATAAAGAGTAATAATCATTTTCCCTTTCAAAATTTACAAGAGTTTAATCTCATTAAAATCAATCATAGAGAGAAACTTAGGATTCCAATGAATCTATAGTGGTAGAGCAAGGAAATGAGTAAATCTTACATAAAACATGCCAAACTATGAATACATCTAGTGATACCCATATGGAATACAAAATTTCTAACAAATAAAGGCTTCTACCAACGCATAATGGACGAAGTCACTCTATAGAATTATTAAAATCATTAAATATACATAAATCTAGCAAGAAGTGATGAAAAACTATAATCCCACCCAAAATAACCATAAAAAATGGAGGAAAATGTAGAAAGATAGAGGAATAGCACAATCAACTTAGAAATCACTAACCCTCCATGGATTTGGTGCTTGGAATGGAGTAAACTCATAAACTTCAATGATAAAGTAATAAGAATGAAATGGAAAATGATATCTCATCCAAACTAAAGATTACAAATTGATAAATGAACAAAAAACCAAATGAATAGCTCATCATATATGAAAACTCAAAAAATTTCATAAAATTAGCATTCAAGTGATGTGAACTTGTCAAACTCCAAAAACTTAACAATCATGTGATAGAGAAACCAAAATACTAATCAAAATGAAGAATAGCCATGAAGAAAATAGTAGAAAAACAAAGAAGTAGCACATCATGTATGAACGCTCACAAAAATCTCATAGATCTAGTATTCAAGGGATGAAATCTTGCGAAACTTCAAAAACTTCATAATCAAGTGATATAGAAACTGAAATACTAATTAAAACAAGGAATGACCATGAAGAAATCAGTAGGAGAACAAAAGAATAGTACATCATATATGAACACTCACAAAAATCTCATAGATCTTCAAATCAAATGATATGAATTTATCAAACTTTATAGGTTTAACAATCAAATCATGAAAATACTAAATCATCAACAAAATAGAAGAATAACCATGAAAGAATGATATGATAACAACGGGAGTAACACATCATGTATGAACATTCACTAAATCTCAACCTCCATTATTTAAGCTCCAAAATCCTCTAACACCTCCTTTCCCTTGCTTCTATCATCTATAAAATGATGTATACCTAGTTTAAAATATATAAAATATGAAGAGGTAGGAAGAAAATGAGTTAACCTTGAAAATTTTTAGAGTTGGGAATAGAACTTACCCAATTGGAGCAGAACTCCCTCTTCTTCTCTCAAGCCTCTCTAATCCCTTTAACCTTTACTCATTTTTTGCTTTAAATGCCCTAAATGGGGGTTTAGAAGTGTTATAAATCATCCAAGATGTGATCCCATATATGCGGGGGGTCCAATAGTTGCAAGTCACATCGAAAATGACAAGAAAATGTAATTTTTGGAACTTTTCAACGTTTTTCCAACTGTAACTGATTACCAGATTTGTAATCGATTACACCTGTAATCGCTTATAAATCCCATTATCTATTACACTTGTAATCAATTAAAAATTTCGTAATCGATTACAAAAACTCCTAAGGACTTCAACTCATGTTTGTAACCGATTATAAACATGAGTTACGCCCCATTTTTAGAATTCTTCAACACAGACACCTTGGGAAAAACGACCATAACTTTATCTAAAAAAAATTGAATTATGAACCGTTTGAGGCATTGAAAATTAGACTCGAAGACCTTTCCAAGGGTGTATAGCTCATACCCAAGTTGTCTCGGGATTAATACAAGTTAACCCGTAAAGTAACCCAATTACGTACTTGGAAAACTTTGAAACTTGACAAGTTCATGGTCCAATCTTGGGTTCTACATGTCTAACTAGGTCTAGGGTTTCATAAGTTACTCTAAGGTTCTTATAAACATGTGAAATAACTATTTTACCATTACATGTGTTAAATTACATTTTTACGCTTTAAGTGAAACATGGTTACACATGCTAGGGTCAAGTGTCCAGGTTAACCAAAATCCATTCCAAACCCAACACATTCTCATTCATACACTCAAATGCTTAACATATTCTATTACAGGGGGAACATTATGTTTTGGGTTCTTCAAGACCTGTACAACAGTCATATATCATAATACATGGATACGAATCTCAACCACCACTAAATGGCTCAAGATTAGGTGAAGCAAATGTTGTATCATTGAGTGGGTTTCGATTTAAAACTCATGTGTGAAGCATTTGGACACGTATTAGGAGCTCAATGATGCTACACCTACTAGATGTAGTTTTTACTATGCATGATGGACCCTAACCAGGAGATTACTTACGTCAAATCAACATAATTACAGTATTTAACTAGGTCAAATCAACATGATTTTTAACAACTAATATTTAGAATAATTTTTTTATGTTTTTTTTAACAAAATTTATTTCCATTGTCCAATTGAATACCTCATTAGCACATAATTCTCTCAAAAATTTTTTTAACTTCCTTTTCTTCTTTCCTTTATTTATTCTCTCATTCTTTTTTTCCTTATTTCAAAATTTCCACTTTAACAAAATTTATTTTCATTGTCCAATTGAATACCTCATCAACACATAATTCTCTAAACTTCAATGTTTATTTTTCTTCTTTCCTTTATCTCTTTTCTCATTCATTTCCCCCTTATTTTCAATTTTTATTATCTATAACATACATTGATTTCGTCTAGCATTTATGTTTACTATCTATCAAATCCAAAATTAGGTTATGAGGGTCAACAGTTACACCAAAAGGTGGAGTTCCCCTCTCTCTTTACCCCAAAAAAAACAAAAATCCAAAATTAGGGGAAATTCTTTCAGAATAACTTCCCAAAATCCATAACACCTTATGTCATCCCGTAAGCAATGTAAGAAGTGATTTTTAATATCTATATTTATTTTGACTATAGTGAAGTTAATAATACAAGTCTTAAGGCCGGATATTTTAAGGTGGGATTTGCGTTCTATCTGAGCGTTACGCTGGCAAAGGATTATCTAGATTATTTTATCCATCTTGAAGGTAATAATTCTCTTATCATGAATCCTATTTCCAATAGATTTGCTCTAATCCCATGGAGAATTTGACACATATCTTAAACCATCGTTGGTGGTGATTCAAAACCCTCAAGTGTCCATTTCATATGTTCCTTGAGATTGCAACAAAGCAGCCCATGCTATGGCCGCTATCGCATATAGGGATCATATTTCTTTCAAATGGAATCCCCGAGATTTGGTAACCCCCTTAACGAATGCCTAAGGTCCGTCCATATGCAGGGGTGGACACATGGCATCAAAAAAGTGAAAATCACACCTTCAAAAAGTGTAAATCACTTTTCTGGGGCCATGTACCTACCCTTGCATATGGGCAGACATTAGTTGTTCATTATGGTACACCTTTCATCGAATATTTTCCATTCGTGTAATGGATATTTGTAATCATGAGGGAATTCTTGTTGAATGAAATTGAGCTAAGGCTCCTTACAAAAAAAAAAAAAAAAAAATCTCCCATACTTGGAAAATTGTTTCAATGCAATCACCTCTCAAAAATGTTTTTGGGTTGGACTCGATTATGCATGCTAGACAGACCCATATGTGAGATGGACACACTTTCTTAGCATTTCACACATTATCACATCGAAACGATTTTTGCTAAAAATGATTTTGAAATCCAGAAATAGGTCTTGAATTGTTTATTATTCTGATTATAGAGAACAAGCCCATAAATATTTGGTCTTTAAATCCCATCACAATGAGTGTCAACTAGGATTTTTTTTAATCAATTGGTTGCCTATATGGGAAGGAAGGGATTGATGGAATGTTTAAAACCCCCCGGACTGCGTGTGCACAAAAGATGTGCGCATGGACCAGGGTGTGGACACATCAGTGCCAAAATATGATTAGCGTGCCCCAAAAGTGTAAGTCACTTTTTGGCGCTGATTTGTCCGCACCCTGGTCTATGCGCATGGCATGTGCACATCTTTTGTGCGCATGAAATCTGACCTAAAACAACATTTGTGAGGTTCTCATTCTTGAATTGAGCCATTTCCATGACAGGAAAAAACGTTTTAAAGGCATTTATGTATAGGAGGAAAATGTTCTGTGATGAAAAAGTGTCTGTAGTGTCTATGGTGAATTATTTAGTAGAGCTCTTCAATGTATTCCCAAATTGGGGAATGGATAGTGGTGAAGAGAAGAATCAATCATTAGGGGAGAAAAACGACTTTTGTGATGCCAACATGGGTTGGAATCAAGTCCAATCTGAATTAAGAGACACCACGTCAATACCTACCCAGCGTGTGACATAGTGCTTGACAAAGGGTATTTTAATAAATACACTTGCACTTTTTATTATGTATTTATTATAACATCCTCATTTGACCCATGCTTAATTACCAAGATACCATGTGTAAGGCATCATGTCATGCCTTGATTGGTATTTGCATGATAACTCTCTCCATTCGTATTCAAACCCATGTGACACACCATGTAATATGTCTTAGGGAGCAAATGTTCTCTTCTGGATTTTGTATGTTCTACCATGTCCTTTACCATGGCTAACACATGATTTTTTGAATTTGGTGCCTCTTTTAAATAGGGAGCAAATATTCATTTAAACACTTTTATTTTACAGTTTTAATGTTATAAATCCCATCTTTATGGGTACCTATTTTTTCATTTAAAAACTTTTATTTTCCAGTTTTTACCCAATACACCCAGCCTTTGTGTGTTGGATATGATGAGACATACAAAATCCTGGACAGAGCATTTGTTTCTTATGTCTTAATAAACATGGGCTACATGATATATAAGTTAGTGACTTTGTACCACACACATATGGCCTTGTATAGGTCCACAGCTGAATTTTTTTTTTTGGTTATTGGTTGGTTATTAGTAGTGAAGACCGGGTTTTGAATTCAGGACTGGTTCAAACGCCTAAGGACTTTCACCACCTTGGCTTGGCAAGGTGATTGAATCTTATATCACTATTACAGAGTAGAAGTAGTTTGACCATAAATCTGGCATGTACGCAGGATCCACACCCATGGATTGATTTGATTTTGGTAGGGCCACTTGGGTCCACAGTCACATCATAGGCAACCCCACTCTATGGGAGTGGCAGACTGACTACGCAATCCCAGCAGAATGCTGCCAGTGAATCATGAACCACGCGCCTCTCTCTTGAAGTGGTGATACCGTGTCCATCTCTCATGAAAGGGTGCGGGTCCACACTTACTAATAAGTAAAAACTTAAAAGCTGATTAGATGAAGAAAACCATTGTGTGTGTGTTTCTGTTTTTTCTTTCAAGCATTTGGTATATACATGTGTAGATCTAGGGAAATTAAAAAAAAAAAAAAAAAAAAAAAATACCCCTAACAAAGATGATAAAACAGATCCAAAAAACAAAAATTTCTAACCCTATTGAGCTGCACAAGGTCTAATAATAGAAGTCTAGTCTCTCTTGGTCAAAAGGATCATTCATTTGGTTTGATTTCCCATTGAAGAGGTCATTGATCGAGTTGTGGGGCCAATGCTGTATTCTATACTTTACTGTAGGTTCAGTCTGTAATATACCCAGATAGAAATATAGAATATTCATCATAATCATAACATTTAGAAAGAGGAGCCATTCAATGATTTGGTGGAGTATAAATACGGCAAAGCCAAAGACCTGAGTTTCTCTTTTGGTAGGGGGCTTTCTCTTTCTCCCGTCTCATCTTCCATC
>JAOXJP010229387.1:0-10959 GCA_025762735.1 Platanus orientalis | reverse complement strand
ACTTTGGATTGGAGACCTTTGAAGAGATCATGTCTGTATTGGACAGTAGAAACATAGTTGTCATATTTGCTGGCTACCGTGAGCCATTGGACCCTTTTATTTCCTCATATAAAGGCTTCTGCGAAAGGGTGACGAAGTTCTTCTTTGGCGACTTCGATTCTGTGGACCTAGCTCAAATATTATACGTAAAAGATAAATAAACAAGAAATGGGCAACCCGTTGTATGGATTCAAGTTGCACCTGTGCAGTCGCATGGGAGCCGTCATTAAACTGATAGAGAGTGGAACAACAGAACAGCAGCGAAAAGTGATGAACGGATGCGTAGTAGATCAAATGTTAGTCAATGCCAAAGTGAATTATCTTCGTAGGTGCAAGTCTAATCGTGCAGTTGATAATCAAGGTCTGATCACACTAGAAGATCTAGAAGAGGGCCTTAAATCACTAACGCAATGTGATGCTCCGGGTCTTAAATTGACTGATGGTTGCAGTGATTCTCATGACAGCTCAAGTATCAAGGCTAAAGTTACATATGCTTGACCTAATGTAATGAAATGTGCCTTGTAGGCACCATTTGATATACGAAATTTGCCTTAATTGAAGCCTATTCAAGACATTTTCAAAAGCCATTGTATGGATTCAATTTTGTTGTCTGTTTAAACACGTGTCGTGGTTTAGGAATTCGATGGTGCTCTGTGTTAAAATTATTAATTTGTTGTGTCTGTTTAAACATGTGGCTTAGGAATTCAATGGTGTTTTGTGTTAAAATAATCGAAATTATTTGGGACAAAAACTATAAAATGTGTATTTGGAAGGATCTAGGAGACTTTTTTTTTTTAAATCTCTGAAATCCTAATCAGAAGTAAAAAAAAAAAAAAAAGGTTTCAAGACAGAAATTAGATTCGGTTCCATGTGTTTTACCTTGAATATCTTTCCTAGGAAACTGACACTTTATAATCCACTCTTTATCTCAAAAGGTCCTTGCCTCTCCACCGATAAGAGGAGCGGATACAATCCACGATGGAGCAAATGTGCTCTTTTTTACACACAAAGTACCAAAAATATCTTTTGTCAATTTATAAATTGACCAAAAAAACCTGAGTAGAAAATCTAGCTCATGCTAGCTCTGCTTCAGGTCTATTCAAATGTGTCCTCAAGAAAGTCTCAGGAGTTTTTAACATGCAAGGTATCCAAAATGTCTTACGTTATTTTATTAATTATCGAAAATACCCTTTAGTGGAAAATCTAGCTCATGTTAGCTAAAAGTAGGGCCTATTTAAATGACTAAGATGCCCTTCTCCAGCAAGCAAGGGTTTTTTTTTAACAAAGTACCTAAAATGCTCTTTCATGTTTTATTAATTGATCAAAATACCCTGAGTGAAAAATCTAGTTCATGTTAGCTTTTATATATATATCCGATAAGAGTTGACACAACATATTCGCATTGATTGCCAAGGAACTGAATGCCATACAAAAGCAAAATGCAAAGCTTCGGTGTCCAAGTCGAAGGACTAGGGAGTCCTCGGTGATGGCCATAAGATTACCCACCAAGCAAACAAAATGGAATTGATTGAGATTTTTGGTAAAATTTGAATCCGTGGAATTCAATTATGTATAGTTGGAATTTCAAGGCCAATTCCAATTTGTAAATCCAAACACATCCATAGAGCACATGGTTCACTGACAATTTGGATCGGATATTGTTTCTAAGAAGCATAATTAGTTTTGATTAGGTTGGACATTGAATGGCTGCTTTTTCATTCTTTTAGCTGATAAACATCGCTAACAGATAAATAGTTGATCTAAATATATTTTATTTTATTGAATGATCTTCTTCATATGCCAACATTTTGGATTCCCCTTGCCAAATATTTGGATTGACATTAAACATGTGGGCCCAACTCTCCTTAGGCACACAATTGAAGAGAATGTATGATTTGTTTTAAGAGTACTTTATTTCACTTGGATTCTTTTGGTACCAACATTAGGCACTTATGACGTATAGAGTAATTTCCATTCTAAACATTTTCATGTGGACATGTGGGCCACACCATAATACAAGTATTTAGTTCTTCTCCTATATGTAAGAATGAGAGACTCGAAAATTTTCCAATATTTTTGGAAAATTTTTTATTTGATTTGTAATCTCACCTATATTTTAGCAATGCCAAAAGTTGTAAAGATTTAAATTCATACATCTGGATCCATCTCCTCTTGCCAAAATGTATTATGTCTTTTTTATCTTAACTATGGTGTGTGCTATACATGAAAATAAAAATCCAAATTTTCTCTCTTGAGTTCGCGGAGGATCTCCTTGGATCAAGCGGATAGAAGAATTTGGTAAGTGGATATACCGAATATACCTTTTTTTCTGTCTCCAGGATCTAAGTTCTATTGATATGAGCTTTGATTTAATAGATTTACCATGTAATTTTGATGAATAAATTGGATTCCTTCTCTAGGATTTTAGTTTCATAGGTTTAAGCTTTGGTTAGAGTGTTTTATTACCTTCATGAATTTTTTGAAGTGATTCTAATTTTATGATTTTGATGCCTTCGATTGGCAAGATTGATAATACCTGCTCTATGAAAGGAAGTTTGGAGTAAGATCTCTATAGTTTTGGATAGGGAAAAAAGATATCATATGTCGTACCTTTGATTTTTTGTTCGAATTTTCTAAATCTATAATCTCTACTCATTTGCTCTATGGTCTTATGATTAGTATCTAAGAGTTATAGGTATTCTAGTATGCCTATACATTGGCTTCATATGGCTTTTGCTTCTTTTGATGGATTCTCATGTAACACCCCACACCATGATGCACATATTACTGTACCCGTGTTACACTTAGAATGCAAACACATGTCACATAAGTTTTGTATACACATAGAACCACTTAAATGCATATATGTTAATATGAACATTGACACAAGTTTAGAAAGACACCAACAAAATTGTAGAAAGAACTTGAGTGAAAATTATATCTTTGGGTAGGTACGAAAGTCTCCTACGCAACAAACAATGAATGAAACAAAAAAGTTAAAGGCAATTTAGTAAGAAAACAAAAAAGGGGTTAAGGACATGACAAGTTTTGAAGCTATCACAGACAATTGGGATAACTTTGTAAATAAATATATATCAGTCCCGTAGGAATTACCCTACAAATAATATATGTTTGGAAAGATCTATGAGTCTACTTTATAATGCGACAAACGGTGATTGAATTAAGTTTTCTAGAAGAAGTTATGACAATTTTTCCACCAAGTGTCTATGCCGTATGGTATGGTCTAAATCAATAAATTTTGAGGTAACTTTAAAAATGCATTAATAAAATGTATGATGAATTATAGAGAAAGGTATATATACTTGTAAAGGTCTTGAAGTCTAGTTTCCAACAAAAAAATAGTAAATGAATATGAGTTTTGTAGAGTAATTTATGATCGTTTTTCCCACCGGGTGCTTATGTTGAAAAAATTCTGACAGAATAACATCATCAAAGCCGAAAATTCTATACAACTATGATTTTTACAAGTTTTTAAAGACTTTTTTCACTAGAGACTTATTTAAACATGAAATTGAAGATTAGGGTTGCTATTTAAGCCTATAAAAACGTAAAAACTCATAAGAATAAAGATATTTTGAAGAAGTTTTGTAAGAGTACATATTTTGAAGAGAAAACCTAGGGTTTAAATAAAACTTTGGGGATTTGAAAGAAGAAAAGAATGAAGAATATAACAAGCTTTTGAAATCCGATTTTCAATAATAAGAGGCAAGTAATCACATAAAATTTACACGTTTTGTTCATTGTTTAGAATCTTAGAGCTTTGTTTGATTTTTTTTAAAAGATCATTCATGTTTTAAGCCTTGTTTTCTTATAAAATAGAAGAAGTTTGAAAGTTTTCTTAATGATGCATGTAATTGCATAAATATTCTATGTTTGTGTTCTTTGTTTAGGTTTTTAGAGCTTGGTTCAAGTTTTGAAAATAGATTCTCCATGTTTTAAGATATGAATCCTTATAAAATTTATATGTTTTAACTAAAAAGTATATAAGTTATAATCATTGCAACGTTTTTCTCAAAAACTGTTTACGTCTTATTATATTTTATTATTTAAGAAATGATTATTAATTGTTTAGCTTATTTTGATCATATTTAGAAGAAGAATATTAATATTTTCTAAAGTTGTGGTTAAAGATTAAAAGACCTATGTGATTCTATGAAAGTATAAGCATTGTTTATGATTAAACCTGATTTTAAAGAAGTAGTATTTTTAGTTTATGCTTAGATTAAGTCAAGAAATCCTCTATTTTTGTAAGATGAACCAACCATGATTTTATAAGAGCCATAATAAGATTACAGGTTTTGGAAAATAGAAAATTATTTCTGAAAAAGTTTAGTGTAGAAAGGATCATGCATACATGCATATTATGTTAAATTGTGAACTATGTCATGCTTAGTTAGAAATTATTTTGTTTGAAGCTTTCTATAGAATGATATCATAAACGGTATAATATGTTAAATTTTGGTTTATAATAGTGTATGAGATTATTGTTAAGGGTATGACAAAGCATGTGATTGTTTTATATTAAGAAGTAAGCTTTGATAAAAAGTATGGTTCATACAAATTAGTCTGATTTGTATTTGAAGATGAGAGAAAACTAAGGTGATTCATGAGTGCTATGAATGATTTAGAAACTTTAAAGGTTATATTTAAATCAGATAGTGATTAAAAGGCCCATTGTGGTTATTGTCATGAAACCCAGTGTGGTTGATTATTTTAGAGATCCCTTGTGGGTTTTGTGTTTCAGAGAGAGTATAGTAGTTAGATATGGACACCATAGTGGTTATATATTCAGAGACCCCCTCTAAAGTTTTGTATCTAAGATAGAGACCTACTCACAGGTTTTGTATGTGAAACCATTTAGAGACCCCCTCAGAAGTTTTGTATTTGAGACAAAGACCTATTCATAGGTTTTGTATGTAAGGACCATTTAGAGATCCCCTCAGAGGTTTTGTATCTGAGAAGGAGACCTACTCATAGGTTTTATATGTGAGAATCATTCAAAGACCCCCTCAGAGGTTTTGTATCTGAGACAGAGACCTACTCACAAGTTTTGTATATGAGAATCATTCAGAAGCCCCCTCAAAGGTTTTGTATCTAAGATAGAGACATACTCACAGGTTTTGTATGTAAGAACCATTCAAACCTCTTCAGAGGTTTTGTATTTGAGACAGAGACCTACTCATAGGTTTTGTATGTGACATAACCACTATGTGTTGGAAGTTTTATAAATTATAGAAGTGTGTGTTTTAAAAAGTACATTGGAGATTAGAGATGAGTAGAATATGAGATGAGTTAGATGCTTATGTTAAGAGACCCTTAGATGGTTATAAACAAATGAATATTAGTATTTTGAATATCATCAGAGGATTATAGGTGAAAGAAGTGTTTGAACTTTAAAAGTTTCAAAAATAAAGTTGGTATAAGAATGACAAATTTTTATGTGATAAATATAAGTAATAAGTTTATGTTTGTATAAGTAAGAGCATAAGATAAGAATAAAGAGTAAAGATGAATAAGATAAGTTTTAATTATAAAGTCATTGTATAAGAAAATGTGAATTTACATAAAGAATTTTCAGCATTTATTAGAAATCTCAGTTCAATTATGTTTTCATTAAAGTAAATAATGTTTATTTTGAAAATATCTATGCTAAGTCTTGACTCATATTTTGTTTTAACTTTTATGTTATTACTTACGAGCTATGGACTCACCCATCCATAATATTGTTTTTTCAATTTAATTTTATACAACAGGTGAGGCCATGGAGCACTATGAGACATGACATAATACAAAGAGAAGATGGATTAAAAGATTTACTTTTATTCTTTATTTTATTTATATGTTCATATCTTTCATTTCAATTTATGTTTATGGACCCATGTGGAGGATTGATATGTTTATGAGGTTATGAAAGTTTGACTTCATGTTTGATTATGAGAAGTTAATAGAAAGGATCTTATTTTAAATGATTAGTTTTTTTTCCACTATACTGTTACTGATATAGAAGTTAGATTTAGCGGGAAGAGTGTAAAGAGATTAACACTCCAAAGTCTTATCTAGTGATGCGATTTTGGGGCGTTACAATACCAGTAGTGGTGCGGGTGTAGATGTAGATGTCATAGGAGGTGGAGGAACTGATGTGGCTGCTACAAGTGGTGGAACCTCCATTTACACTAGTGGAAGTGGTGTTGCAGCTACAGAGGAGCCAGCTTCAGAGGGGATTATCTTCCTCTTCTTTGAATGAGTGCGCTCGCGGAGCATCTAATGGATTATTGACTAATCAATCTTTACTCCTTGCTTCAAGGTGGTGACATCCTTAGGGAAGGACAACCCACAGACCTCAAGAAGGCGTGTGATCATCACGTCATAGGGTAGCAATATGGAGGCGCTTGAGTTGTGTGCCTCTGAAATAATGACATAGCATATAATGGCTGCTATGTCGACCCCTTTTTTGGTGAGGGAATAGATGACATGCACCCTATTGTCTGGAATGTCATTGTTGTGCATGGCTGGGAAGAAATTGTGCGTAAAAATCAAGTTGAGCAATCTTACTTTGAGCAGGCACTCAGTGGCTTGAAGCTTCCCAAACCAAGTCATGCCCTCATGACCAAAGGCCTCATATATGGTGACTTTATTGATGTTTGCTAGAGGATATGGAACCACTTGTCTAGTGGGCCTGTCTATCCCACATAAGGTGGATAGCTAGGTTAGGTCCAAGTCTATTTGTACAGCGTACACCTCTGTGTGGAAGGTGAGGGTGTTGAGGTTGGAGTCATGGATGTTGGACCAAAAAATCCACATAGCATCTTCTTAGACCACTCCCTTGATGGTCATCAGAGCTTCACATCTGCCTGGGACTAACTTGTACCCCAAAAGTGAGTCAAAGAGAGTCTTAGCATCGATGTGGTGCTCTAGTGCAATCAGCCTTTTGGAGAAGTAATTTGTGTATTTTGCAAGGCATGATTCATTAAGAAACACTCCAAAGTTTACTAGAGGCGGGCGTTTTTTTCTTTTAAATTGGAAATTTGGAAGAGACAGGACCTTTTCCTTTGACACCATCTCTCTTAGGTGGAGCCATTGAGAACATTTGGCAAGGATTTGGAGGTGAAGAATCAAGGGAAAGCAATGGAAGGATGTGAGCAAGGAGAAAATGAGAGAAGGAATGAAAGATTTTGGCTATTGTAGCAACTGATGGTTCGTATCCCACTGGAACCGCAATGTCGGATCGATCCGGCTGTAAAGAAACTACATAGTTGGGTTGTAAATGAATCAAATTTTGTGATTTAAGCCCACATTCCCTATTATCTCTCAAGATTTAAATCTCACACATCCCAATTGCACTTCTTAAGTGCATGAACCTTTTCAAATCAAGAGGCTTTGTAAATATATCGGCCAATTGATTCTCTATTTTAACAAACTTGAGGGAGATCACTCCTTCTTCTACTAAGTCTTGAATGAAGTGATGCCTAATATCTATATGTTTGGTTCGAGAATGTTGAACAGTACTCTTGAAAATTTAGATTACACTTTTGTTGTCCATGAACAATTCCATGACAGATTTCTTGAGACCATAGTCTTTCACCATTTACTTCATCCACAGAAGTTGAGTGCATCCACTTCCTACTGCAATGTACTCGGCCTTAGCAGTTGACAAAGAAATTAAATTTTGTTTTTTGTTGTACCAAGATATAAGATAATTCTTGACATAAAAGCATCATCCACTTGTGCTTTTCTTGTCGTCTACATTTCTGACCCAGTCCTTATCTGAGTATCCGGCTATTACACTATTGGTATCAAATGGATACCAGTCCATAGCTTATAGTCCTACAAATGTATCTAATGATTCTCTTTATTGTTTTAAGATGCGACTCTTTTAGAGCAATTTGGTGTCTAGCTAGCACAAACACCAACACTAAAGGATATGTCAGGTCTATTGGCAGTGAGGTAAAGGAGACTACCTATCATGCTGTTGTACATCTTAGTGTCTACATCTTTACCTTCAGCATCTTTGTTTACTTTCTCAATTGTGTTGATGGGGGTGTGTAGAGGTTTGGATTGAGTCATTCCAAACTTTGACACTAAGTCTTTAGAAATTTTGGATTGATTTACAAAGATTTCATCCTTGGTCTGCTGAATTGAAGTCCTAAAAGAACTTCAATTCCTCTTTCATACTCATTTCAAATTTTCTCTTCATAATATGAGCAAACTCATGTGCCATATCCTCTTGGGTGACACCAAATATTATGTCATCAACATAAATTTGGGCGATGAGTATAGTTATTCTTTTTCTTTATGAAGAGTGTTTTGTAACACTCCCTCTTATGAATTGATTTCAAGAAGGAATTTTGTAAGTCTCTCATACCAAGTTCTAGGAGCTTATTTGAGACCATTGAGTGCCTTTTTGAGTCTATACACATAATTAGGCCTATGAGGGTCCATGAACCCTTCTAGTTTCTCTACATATACTTCTTCTTGGAACACACCATTCAAGAAAGCACTCTTGATGTCCATTTGAAACAATTTGAATTCCAAATGATATGCGATGAAAAGAATGATTTTAATTGATTCTAACATTGCTACAAGAGCAAAGGTTTCCTCAAAGTTTATTACTTTCATTTGAGCATATCATTTAGCAGCTAAACATTTTTTGTTTCTCACAACGGTTCCACGTTCATCCATCTTATTCTTGAAGATCCACTTGGTACCAATCACATTTTTTTCTTCAGGTTTCTCCACAGGGTACCAAACATCATTCATCTTGAATTGGTTAAGCTCTTCTTACATAGCCATGATCTAATTTGAATCATCAAGAGCTTCTTTTACCTTCCTAGGTTCAATCTTGGATATAAAACAAATATGGCTAATAATATTTTCTATTTGCCTTCTTGTTTTGACACCCTTATCCGGATCTCCAATAATATCTTTCGATGAGTGTTCATTGATTAGTCTCTTTTCCTTAGGACAACTCACATCCTCATCATTGGTTTTCTCAGACTCATTTCCGGAGTCATATGAGGTAACATTTTCTATGATCTCAAAACCATTTCAAAGATTTTCTCATTCTTCTTCTTCCTTGTTAGATTGAGTCTTAGATTGATCATCAATGATGACATTTATAGACTCTTCCATACTAGAAGTACTTTTGTTAAATATCCTATAGGCCTTTCTTCTAGATGAATAACCAAGGAAGATTTCTTCATCACTTTTGGAATCGAACTTGTCTAGATTTTCTCTATTTCTCAAAATGTAGCAAGTACTTCCAAAAATTCTAAAGTACTTCAAGTTTGGCTTCTTACCATTCCATATTTCATATGATATTTTTAAAGTACCCGGCCTTAAGTACACTTTATTGCTTATATAACAAGCGGTGTTTACGCCCTCAGCTCAAAACCTTTTAGCTAAGTTTTTTACCAGAAAACATGATGGTTTCCATCTCTTGTAAAGTCCTATTCTTTCTTTCGGCTACCCCATTTTACTGGGGTATTTTAGGTGTAAAGAATTCATGCTTGATTCCATATTCATCACAAAAGTTTGAAAATCTACTATTTTCAAACTCTCCTCTATAATCATTTCAAGTTCTCTGTATGGTGAGTTATTTTTTTATTTATAACCTTATGAAAATATTTTTGAACTCATCAAATGCTTCAAATTTCTCTCTTAGAAATGATACCCATGTGTATCTAGAGAAATCATTCACCATGACCATCAAGTACCTCTTACCACCAATGCTTTTGGTTCTTGTTGGTTCGACTAAATCCATATGGATTAGCTCTAGTAGTCTTGTGGTTCCTATTTTGATCAAATTTTTATGTGATGCTCTAGTTTGTTTCACAAGTTGACAATCACCACAAATTAGGTTTTCTTATCTACCAAGCTTGGATACTCCAAGAACTAAGTCTTTCCTACTTAGTTTAGTTAAGTTCCTGAAATTCATATGACCAAGCCTTTGATGTCATAGGCTTGTCTCATCTTGTTGTGTGATGAGGCATGTATTTGGTCTACCATCTCCAAAGATGTAACAATTGTCATCGGTGGAAACAATTTCATCCTTGTTTTTTATGTGGCAACCATCCTTTGAGAAGCCAACATCATAACCCAAATCACATATTTGACTTAGTAGATTATGTTTTAGGCCATCTATAAAGAGTATATCTTTTAGTGTTGGAACTTAGGGTATTTCAATTATACCTCTACCTTTTTTCTTGGCAGTGTTCCCATCACTAAAAGCTATACTTCCTTCTCTTTCAAGAACAGAGTTTGAAAATAGAGATATATCTCCTGTCATATGTCTTGAACATCCACTATCAATATACCATTGTGACGTATTTGTTGTTTTAAGTGTGGTGTGGACTACAAGACATTTGAGTTCTCCTTTCTTGACCCAAATTTGTTTTGTTTGTACATTGTTAACTTAAGTCAATTTCTTCTAATTATCAAGGTTTTATTTTTCAATCTTGTGAAAATAAGCTTTCTTTCTTGGATTTTTCTTGTTCAACTTTCTTCTATTTTCTTAGTATGATTGAACTTTTAATCATTCATCCTTTTTCTACAATGTAGTTTCACATGATTCACTAATCCACAATAATAGCATATGACTGGTGGATTTCTAGATGTAGAGGCATGAAAATTGTTTTTCCAATAATTTTTATTATAGGACATTGCCCTTGAAAGAAGAATAATGTTTTTTACCATAAGACATCTTGGATTTGGAGGTTGAGGCTTGAGATGTGTCTATAGCCTTTCTTATGTATGAATTGTTTTGTCTATTATGAGTGAGAGTCTCTTTTCCCTTATGAGATTGCCCTCTACCATAGATCATATGCTTTTGTTTTAGAGGATGAGTGGGAACTTGAGTCTTCCCTTTTCCTCTTACAAAAGTATTTGATTGACCCTTGTTGT
>JAOXJP010229386.1:0-10959 GCA_025762735.1 Platanus orientalis | reverse complement strand
TTATTGTAAAAAACAATTTTTATCAACTAAGTTATATATTATTGATAATTTTAAAATAATTAGTATATTATATATAATACATATATATTATGTATGTAAAAGTTTAGGCTTTGTGCTGAGCCAAGGTAAGCCCAAGGCCGGCCCTCAATAATAGTTTGGGCCTCGGGCTGGATTCGGGTCTCGGGCCCTTTACGGGTTTAGCTCTGGCCGGGCTTTTTTGGGTCAATTTGAGGGCCGGGCTTGGGTCGGCCCAGCTTGGTCCATGCCCACCCCTAATTATAATAAATATACTTGTTTATTTATTAATTGAAATAGATGATAGAGTCTAGTACACTCACTTTACATGGAATAAAATGGGCAATGGATAGATAAATTTTTAAATTCCCACTCATTTTATGAAGTCTTTTGACACCCTGGACACCATTTTGGGCTAAAAATTTGCTATTTTATTTTATTTTATTTAGTTTTGGTTCATTGATTTGTTCCTTTTATTAATGCACCATTTGTTTAACATTGTGTCACAGTGACCATAGACCGGAGTGGTACTAGTTCAGTCTAGCAAGGCTTTTCTACACTCGGCATATGCAAATGCCTAGGTCAAAGGGCGGCCACATCAGTGTCAGAAGTGATTTACACATGCCTCCAAAAAGTGAAAATCACTTTCAATGCTGATATTTCCTCCTACCTGACCATCGGCGGAGGTCGATGTAGGTTAGGGGTTAGCATGTAAAATCCTCATTGAGTTTAGTCATATTAGAGATGACCTGAACTCATTTTCTATTAAGGTAGGGGGGGCAACTTATTCTAATCGTGGGGTATTCACACATTGAAGGGGGCAACTGATTCTAATCATGGGGTACTCACACATTAAGAAGAAGGGGCAATTAATTCCAATCAAGCATAACATTGGGAGGGGGGCAACTGATTCCAATCAAGCATGATATTTTGTTAGACTCATTATTATTGGGAGGGGGGTGGGGGGAATGATTTGAACCAAACTGAATCCAACCCAACCCGGCAAAAAAACTTAGAGCCTTGAGAAATAAGAACTTTTCATGTTGGTAACTAACAAACAAACAAAAAAACAAAACAACACAAGGAAACCACCAAAATATCAAATTTTGGTGGGTGGTTTTCATTTTTTTAGTCTATTTGTCACACTAATCACCAGACTCATCTTACTGTAGTAATTTGGTTTTTTCTTGATTTAATCATTTTTTAAACCAAAAAAATGGATGGTCCGTAATGACTGCGCTGTGGAGTGTGGTATGGTTATGCTAAATTTAAGGTTTGATCCGTACATGTATTAAATTTGAAATAATCTCCCGTTTGACCGGAGAGATGTCACGTCAGTCCCAATTTAGCATGTGACATGATGCTGGATAAAGGGTATTTTGATAAATACATATATAAGTACTGTTTCGTATTTGCCGAAACACCCCTTTTTATGATATTCCACTATTGCACCACATGATAATGGACTTTGAAATAGAAAATGGCTGTGACAGATTGGAATTAGAGCTAGAAAAGTTATCCTGTATTCCCATCAGTTAATTTTGCAATATCCAATTTTAACTCAGGATCCTCGTTAAAATACACTAACGTGCAGTGGTAGTCTACAGCATAATACATACACAAAATTTAAAACGGTAACTAGATTTAGATGGTATTTTAAATTTTTTGTATACATCGTAGTATAAGCAATGACTGTAGGTAAATGCATTTCAACGATTGTAGAGGATCCAGACTCCCAGTTGGATATTTCATCTCTTTTGAGGTGTGTGTGAGCGTCATGCATAAGCAGGGCAGGATTTTCTTTTTTGGGGGCATGCCAAAGGATTATGTGTGGGCCCCAACGGTGTTCCCACAACCAGCAGGTGACATATCATGTCAAAAAGTGTAAATCACTTTTTCAATGTGACGTGTCACCTGCTGATTACAGACACATTATTGGCACCCGTTAAGAAACACACTTAATCTGATCCCGAGGGTAAGGATTCTCAGGGATTTTAAATCATCTCCAATCTCAATGGACGAGTACCACCCCATTTCCATCCAGTGCATGACATGTGCCTGACAAAGGATGTTTGAGTCAATACACATAGGTAAATATACCATTAGAAAGTATTTGTGTTTTTTTTTAATTTGAAAGGATGTTCTGTCCAGGATTTGGCATCCAAGACACAAGGTGACTTCACATAGAATAAAATGGATAGGGACCAGATGAAAATTTAAATTCCAACCCATTTGATTCTAAATGAAGTCACCTGGTGACCTGGACACCACTGTAGACACTAAATCTTGAGCTGAGACTGGAGTCGTACCAGTCCACTCAGGTTGGAGACGATGTAAACTCATTTTCTGGTAGGATGGCTGACAGGGCAACTGTCTCATAACTTATACAGATCAAGAGGATTATTTCATCTGGCCCATTATTAGACAAGTGTACTCACACATTGGGGGGGGGGGGCAATACTCACACATTGGGGGGGGGGCTTATTGCCCCCCCTTGTTCCAATGGCTCTGCTACTGTGCATAAACAGTGTGCAGTCTTTTGAAGAAATGAAAGATATACGGAAGCACCATAGATTTATTGCATGGGAAAAATTTAAGGGCAAGGATCTGCTACACTCAAAGCAGTATGATGTTCCTTCGTGACCCCATACCACAAGCTGATCCCCAAGAATTTGGTTGGAACAATCCATGTGCGAAAGAGGGGCTGTTAAAGGCACCAGGGTTGGACACATCAGCATCAAAAAGTGAAAAGTATATCCCCAAAAATGTAAATCACTTTTTCAGGATTGATGTGTCAGGCCCTGGTGCTTTTAGCACCACTTTTGCAAAGCATCAAAGCCGAGGCACAGGCTGATAGGTGACGGTTTTTTTTTTTTTTTTAATTTTTAATTTTTGAATTTGGTGCCTATTTTTAATAGAAATAGATGTTCGGTCCAGAATGTGTCTGTGACTTCACGTGTAGAGCTGTCAACACATTCAGAACACGAATTGGATATAAGCATGCCATATTTGAATTTGTTTATTTAATCAATTGATTATTTTTTAGGATATTTATGAAAACAATAAAGACTTAGGAATTATAAAGATAAAAGACAATTGATAGATAACGGGGAACTGGCTACTAAAAGCATTCTTTCATTTAAATTGGGAATGAGAGATGAGGTTAAGGGATTCTTATGTTCTATTCTACATAACATGTCCTACAACATTATAATATAAATACTAATTATATATTAATTACAACAGATTCGAATATCCAGTCAAATAATCGAATTGGATATAGATTCATTTGAATCGAATATTAGCATATTTAATAATAGGATAGTTGACAGCCCTATTCACATGGAATAAAATGGGCAGTGGTTAATTAGATGAAATTTCAAATTTCCACCCATTTTATTCCAAATGAAGTCACCTTGTGTCTTGGATTTCAAATCTTGGATACAAATTTGCTCCCATTTTTTTAAAGAATGATTTTGTGTTGGCACAGGCCTCTAAACATATGTCACTTATTGACATTTGATGTGTTTTTAAACATGATGTCTTTTTTTGACCACCTACTTTTTCAACTAAACTCCTTTCTGGACATTTTAACCCAAAAACAATACGTGTCAATTTATAATTCACTATAGACACTACAAAGTATTTTCATCACAGAACATTTGATGGGCCATTTTAAATAGGGAGCAAATGTTCATTTAAAAAAAGAACATTGTTTTTACGGGTTAATCCTATAAACCTCCATTTTATTGGTACCTATTTTATCCGAATACCCAACTAAAAGCAAACCATTCCCTCAACTTCCGGGAGCACCTCTGCTTTAAAGCCCAAGCTCTCGCAGGTACCTGTTTGGTACTTGCAGATTACACGAGAGACCATTTCAAATTTGGTAGATCGAGCAGATGATTAAGGTCGATCCCTAGAAATGCAACGGTAGGATACCTTGTTTGTTATTTAGAGAGAGGTGTTCCATGAACATGAACCCATTTGATAGAAGCCGGCCGTAGCAACACAGGTAGAACTGCTCTGTGGACTGGGATTCTTTCACATGTGCTGGTGTGGAAGGAAGCCATGGATTGTAAACTCTTCAATTGCTTGCTTTCTTCTGCAAGTGCAATCACCGGTTAAGTGTTTCAAGCAACTGGGATGATTTTTTCTGCCTACAGTGGATATTTGCTGTGTGGAAAATATTTATTGTTCCTATCTCCTTTCAGAGATTTCATTCTCCAGAGGATTTCCTCCGTAACCCATATCTCATCCAACTAGTTCTGAATTATAAGTTCTTGTTGCATAATCTCAGAGGTGGGCCTTTGGCTTTGTAGCCAACTCATTTTTTCCTGTGTTTATTCCGTTTACGTAGTATTGAAATATAGTATATTAACTCTAACCTCTCCTACATCCTTAGGGTTTTAGGAGATACGATTAATTGCTTTATTTAAGATGATATCCGAGTATCCGGTCACGAGTTCAAATCTCCCCTGATCTATAACTTATCATCAAGTAGTTCATCCAAATTCTTGCAAAGATCCACTATAGTTTCCTTAGATTTTCAAAGGGTACGTCATGGAACTGAATTCAACATGGTTCATCTATACAACCAGTTTCTCTCTCTACATTTTCAGCCACCCATCCGTCCAAACCAACCGTGACCAATAAAGGCCATTGGTCGGTTTTTCATGACATGCTGACAAGCTTCAACAGAAGAGAAAGTAAATTGTCTACCTTGGTTCTCCAGTAGAGAGATTAATAACCAGAAGTTCAGACAACCAAAGAATATTGATCTATGTGGAAAGAGCTTCCCCACCAACTTGAAACTACAAGCTTGCCTTTCTTCGTCAATCATATCGTCATCGTAGTCCGACAACTTATGCTAAGCTTACGGAAAGTTGAGATTCCTTTGGAAGTTGATGGGGCGCATTGCAGTCGTTTGGGACGGTGGATTTGGTTCCATTGATGTCGACAAGGACGATGCTGATGACCGATCTCAATAAATGGTGAAAGTATAGGGAGTGCAGAGAATGAACCCTAATAGGTTGAGAAGGACCCATTTGGGTTTTTTTTTTAAAGATCAATTCAATTATTCAAAAGTCGTATAAGACAAAGATGCACCGTCGGATCCTCCATGGAAGGTATAACTTTCAAGCAAATGGGTCCTACTTCACGTCACAAGAATAACGTTGCTGTGCTTTTAGCATCCTCTAGGGTCAGACTTTAGTCTGTTGGATGGTTATTGTTGAGGCAAATGATTAAGAGAGGGTACCCTCGTAGTGAAAAGCCCTTTTGAATCCATCGGACGGTTTGATGGTCAAACCTAATTCAACTCAAACTCAACACAAGAGAGCCACTCAATGACTCAAACCATTCAAACATGCATGAATCTTGAAAATTCGTTGTTGCATGGTCCATCAGTGGTTCAAATTCTAAATAAGACCGGTCGGTCAATGAGCTAACTTGGGGATAGACTAACTTATTTGGTCCAACTATTCACCCCCCAAAATTATCAGAAAAATAGATTATCACTAGTGACTTAGATGGTTTGATGATCAAAATATTCAACCCACGTAATTCACTTCGAATCGGCCCATACCATTTAGTCGTGGGAGGCAACAAAAGATGATAATTCTTTTATTTGTTGCTATCCGATCACCACGCCAAACTTCTTATCATCTTCTTTTGTTGTTGTTGTTGTCTCTATCATTGTCATTGTTATACAAAGAGAGGGGGATGGAATGAGACCTTCTACTAATCGAGACCTTTTTACGACAGTAAAAATAGCGAACATATTCTAATGCATGATCAAGTTGCTAACCACAATCTGATAATATCGTTTCCCTTTCATTTCCCTTTCTGATAATTAAGTTTTACCAATCTTACATACTCATTTCCCTTTCTGATTACTAAGTTTCACCAATCTCTTCTTTTATTTTTTATTTTTTATAGCTAAAAGTTCTTTTGATTTACAATATCCAAAGACTGTTTGTGGTTTAAATTGATGTTATTGGTCAGTTTGAATTGACTTGCTAGACAAAATTGACATGACTCGACTCCTTAGCCAATTTGACCTATAGTTCAAGTTCTAAAACATGTGGCGAACCGAACCACACTGTTAAATCTGAAGTAAAAGATCAAGAAGAAAAAAGAATTAATTAAAAGAAGAAAAATGAAAGAAAGTGTGAAGATAAGATGGAAAAAGAAAAGAAAAAAGAATATGAATATGAAACCAAAAAGAGAGAAGATATTAGGGTTCGTTAACCCTAGTAATGAAAACCATCCTCCTTTTATATTACATTAAAACCAAAATAACATTTGTACCACTGTGGTACAATTTTGGCATATGATAATATGTTTTTAACACTCCCCTCAATGTGAAGCATAGATAATAATCATGTCCAACTTGTTACATAACATTTGCAACTGAGAACTTCTCAATGCCTTTGTGAACAATTCACTCAACTAGTCTTTAGACTTAATGTATGGAGTAACAATATACTTGTTCATCACCAAATCACGGGTAAAATGACAATGTACTTCCATATGCTTAGTGTGCTCATGAAATACCAAATTGCTTATAATGTAGATGGTTTCTTGATTATCAAAATACATTGTTAAGGGAGTATGTATTGCAATGCATGTCTCTCGTAAGAGTGATCTCAATTACATTAATTCACATGTTGTGTGAGACATAGCTTTATATTCTACTTTTGCAGTCATTATGACTACTATACTTTGCTTCTTTCTTCTCCATGCAACGAAATTACTAGTAGTAAAGGTACAACACATAGATGTAGATAAACTACTAGCCTAGTCTACTTTTGAATAACCAATTACATTTATATCATCAAAAGGTGTATAGAATATGTCTTTTTCTAGTCCACTCTTCATATAACTCAAATTCAACATACCACATCTCAATGTGATTGACGTGGAGTGTGCATGAATTGACTGATAACACCTACAATAAAAACAATATTTAGTTGTGTTATTGTAGGTAAATTAAATTACCCACATCCTTTTACATCTATCAGAATTGAAAATATTTCTTTCTCATTAGTTCCAAAATTTGTATTAGGATTCATAGGAGAGCAATTGGTTTACAATCATGTATACCTGGCTGGCTCCTCCAATAAATTCATTGCATACTCACATTGAGATAAGTGGACCGCTTGTTTAGACTTTGCTACCTCAATGTCAAGAAAATACTGTAATTGACCAAGATCCTTAGTCTGAAAAGACTAGCCAAGACAGTTTTTCAAGTCAAAATACCATTATGATTGCTACTAGTGATGATAATATCATCATGTAAATCACAAGAGAAATATCATATATATTTTTTCTTTTCTTGAGTTTACATAGTCTATCACACTTTTTCTTGAGTAACATACCAAGAAGATTGCTCCATATACACCTCCTTTTCTAGATTAGCATTAATAAAAAGCACATTCTTTACATCTAATTGAAATAGTGACCAACTATCTGATACACTAAGAAAAATCATAACTAATATATAATTTAATTTGGTTACAAGTGATAAGGTCTAGAACTATTTTACACCAAATGTTTATTCCATTACATTAAAACAAGCTTTTAACCTTTTAATGGCACCATCAGGATGATATTTAATAGTATAAATCCATATGTATTCAACCACCTATTTCCCTAGAGGAAGAAATGTTAACTCCCATATATTGTTGTAAGACCAAATTTCGTTGCCAAAACTTGCTGTTCAAATTACTTACTCGAATCTATCGAATAGTTTATTATTTGTTTTATGGGGGAACTATCTTCTCAATCCTAAAAGTCTGAGATTGTTAATTACATCCTTCCTTAGGGAAGAAGAAATATGGATGATTAAAAACATGCTTAGGTAGTTTGTGAACTAACCATAAATCTACCAAAGAATAGAAGAAAGTAGAAGAATATATCTATCTATCTATCTATCTATCTATATATATATCATAATTTTAAAGTATACAAACCAACAATGTATTTGGTTTTTTGATCTTTGGGATGATACATATCTTTAAAGAAACATGATGGAAACCGAAGCCAAGCAATCATTACCTTAATGGTGCCATGATCTAATTCTTGAACTTGATATTTTCTTCTTTAGACAAAGACATGATGTAGTGAGTCTTGTTGTGCTAAATATCTTGGAGAGGAGGTCCAAAAGTCAGTCTGTTAATGGTCATCTCTTGACAGCTCCAATGTCCTTAAAAGACTGTCATCTTAGACCATGTCATCTGAAAACTCTACAAGCCTTAATCACTAAATTTTATGCCAATCAGGTCAAAATACTCTTTGTCTGATTTTGGCACTTGGTGAACCCCTAAGAGTTCACCCAGAACTCGAATATGCAAGGTCAAGTCCATTTTCTCACTTTTTTCCCTACCCTCAAAAGATTGTCTCCCGAAGGGGGTCAATTTCAAACTCTAGCTAGCCCAAAATCTTCATTCTTTAGTGAGCTAAGGTCGGTTTACTCCACCAAGTGACCCCCTTTGAAAAGCTTCCGAAGATTGCGTGGGAACCTAAAGGTTAGACTGTCAGTTCCTGTGGCTCTGAGATTCTTTGACCTTTAATACTCTATGACCCATTGATTTTCTATGGAAAGCTTAGCTAACTCTAGTAACATTTCCAGTCAAGATTTTTCATTTGCTAAAAGAGGCGGGTTTCAAGCACCATTTGTGTCTCACAAAACCTAAGGGCCACTTTTTACCTGAAGATCTTAGAGACCAATTTAACCATCTTACCATTTTAGTAAATATTTAAGAGATTTTGAGGTCAATCAAGCCCCAATTTCCCTAACTTGCACTTATCATAATCCATTTTCGACTAAACCAATGCAACCGTAACATTTGGGACTTCAAAAGTGTACTTTGAGTTTATGTGTTTTCGAGCATGGGAACCCAAAAAGTAAGGTTACATAGTAACGATATTTTTCCCTTAAAATTTCTTTATTAGATATTAATGAGTCAATTTTTTTTTGTCTTTTAGCTCATTAATGCTCATAAATGCGTTCACACTAAGGGCATTCACTTTAGCCTTTAGATGCGGATCTCCCTTGTACACCCCCATGTACCCCCTCTAAGATCAATCATATGAATTTCAATAATCTATATGATTCATCTCTAACCCCTCATTTAGCATAAACAATCTCACCCCTTGATTGCTCTCAACCAATCAAAAGAAATAGCTCATGAGCCAAATTTCATCTCTCATCCTTGATTTACCAAAAACCCAAATTCTACCCTAACCACTCATTTTAACAAACCTTAATTCTAATCTCATCCTTAGATCTTCTCACTTCTCCACTCATCTTCTAATCCTAGTCATTGGTTGCTCTCAACCAATGACATGAATACCTTAGCCTTTAAACCATCCATTCTTGGCCATTAATCTTCTTAGGGCTTGAGGATAGATCTTAGCCCTTCAACCACACCCCTAAACCCCTATAAATACCCTCAATTGTTTGCTAAATGAAGAGGATATTCGGAAAAAAAATTGAAGGAAAGAAAAAGAAAAAAAAAAAAAAAAAGAAAGAAGAGAAAAAGCCCTAAGCAACTAACCCTTGCCCCAACCTTTGCAAGAGGTAAAACCCCATTTCTTTTAGGATGCTTGGTCATAGTTAGTAATTTTATTTTCATTCTCTTCACATATTGATATGATGTGCAATACATACCCCATGACTACCTCTTGAAAGGGGCTACATAGTGGAGACAAAACACATCTCTATTGGACTTTTTTTTCTACCATAGTACGTTGTCAATTTTTTTTTTAGTTTTTTTATGGATTAGAATGATCTCAAATTTTTATGGTAGGTTTCTGGATAGGTAGTCTACATGTATTAAAAATTTTATGATTTTTAAAGCATGTTTGGATCTCCGATTAGTACCCCTAAATCTGACATAAAAACTGTTTTTCTGTATTCCTTCTTAACTTACCTGTAGTGCATAATTTTTTTGTGATTTTTATGGTTCGAATTTGAACCTAATGTTTTTACACAATACTCTCATAAGGGTTGTCTATGTCCATTTAAAGTTTCGGAATTTTAAAATCCCTATAGAGGGTTTAAACAGATCAAAAAATAGGTTGTTGGTTTTTTGTCTCGTCAGAAACACCTGAATTTTAAGCAATTAAAATTCAAGCGTCGGACTAAATATTCAAGCGTATTAAAATTTAGACATCAAGTTGTGGGGCCCACTCTAGTGACCTCTAAACCTCTCAGAGCTCACACATAGACACATGAAGTATTTTGGCTTACCTTAATGAGTCAAGATGTGCCTGTGGTCCCCTATTCCCCCATTTGCCTAAATTTCCATTATGGAAAATTTAGGTATAAGACCCTAAAATTTAGGCATTAGTACAAGTTCAAGTGTCAAACCTGAGATGGGATGTTCCTTATTCTAATTTATCTACTTTTTATTTGTTTGTACAATAGTTTAAATTCTACAAATACTTGTTTCATGTGCTAAAGGGGGTCCTCTATCCCTCTATAAATCCCAAAAAAGTTTGGACTTCCATGAGGGGACCAAATTAAGAAGAACAGGCTGCTAAACTTTTGTTCAGTCACCAATGCCTGAATTTTAAGCAATTAAAATGCAGGCATCAGGTATAATTTTCAGGTGTATGGATATTCAGGCGTTGGACTTGAGAGTCCATTTTTAGAACCTTAAGGTTCATTTAAGCTTACATAAGAACATAAGAGACTTAAATGGCTAATTAGGAACGAAATAACAGGCTTGTAGGCCCATGTCATTCCCAATGCTTGAATTAAGAATAAAAAATTAGGCGTTAGGTGATAATAGCTTAAAATTGTAGTATTGTCATAGTTTGAGTAAGCATTATCACATCTATTTTGCATTTATTTTTGCATTTTACATATAGATATATGAGATTTCTCAATATTTATTCTTATGCTTAAAATGGTGTATTAATGCATATCTTATT
>JAOXJP010229385.1:0-10959 GCA_025762735.1 Platanus orientalis | reverse complement strand
ATCTATTCAAATGCCATGAATAGAAGATGGCCAGCAGGCCCAGAAACCCAGCCCATTGATAAAGGTACAATCCTCTACTTTAGGCCCAATTCAAGGCCACAACATACAACCATATCCTAGAATTAGCTGTAATTTCTAGCTTTACTAGTAGGCCTTAAGGTTTCGGCACAAATTCAGTCCAACACTTAAAGTGGGGGACATTGATATGGCTGGTGTCTATTAAAAGGGATACTATCTCAGAAGAGGGATGAAGTACCTCATAAGAATAGAGAAATTTGAGATTTTGGGTTATTCTTTGCAATTCTTTTGTAATTTGATTCAAGTTAACAATTTAGTTTGTGAGGGAAGAGAGATTCATTGTAAATTTAGTTTGTGAGGGAAGAGAGATTCATTGTAACTTTTCTCATTCAAATTTCTATATACTTTAGGCATAAATGGTAATAAAATTCATCTTTTCTTTTTTTCTTTATGAACTCCTTTTATTCTTGTTTATTGATTTCAATGATGAATTTGTAAATCTGAATGCAGTCTGTTCTAAATCAACCTCTCAGATATTAAGTTAGATCAAAAAACAAGTTCCGAAACCCTTTCACCACCAAGATTACTGTAGAACATAAAACTTGAATTTGAGGCCTTTTACTTTCAAATTCTAAATTTCACTCTAGTTATTTTGTGCATAATGATGAGTATGTATAGAAGTACATGTTATGATACTCTGTCTCGAGGATGTATGCTTGTAACTAAAATAAATGAATGGTATAAAACTAACAAAGTGGATCCTTTATAGCAACTACTACATATACCTCACCTTCAAAAGTATAATTACTATATTTTAAAGAATGGAAACAGATAAAAGGCATCACATTAAGAATGTAAAATGAAACTAGCTTACAGATAGGTGAAGATAAAACAAGAAAGATCACCTCTGAATAAGCCATCTCATGAAGTGAAAAAACACAGTATATAATGATAAGTGACATTAAGGGTCAATTCTTATAGAGGCTTTCCACTTTCAGTTTCTTTGATAGCTTCCTTCTTATCAGATCCATATGAAGAAGCTTCGAGTGCATCATTTGAGTTGTGCTCTATCTTTTCATCATTCCAGACCATTTGGTTGTTATTTGATGATATTGCCCTTCAAGGCCTTTATTTTCAGTTTTAAGTCTTAAGAATTTGCAAGTTTTCGTCTAATTCTCAAACCAAAAGTGCGATTGGTGTGTCATAAGTTCCTATAAGTTACTTTGGTCTCGTGCTAGTTTCCAGACCATTTGGTTGCTATTTGATGATTTTTCCCTTCGAGACCTTATTTTTAATTCTAAGTCTTAAGAATGTGCAAGTTTTCGTCTAATTCCCTAACTGGGAGTGCGATTTGTGTGCCATAAATTTTTACAAGTTATTTTGGCCCCAAGCGATGTGCTAGTGCTGATTTCTGGTTAGTTTTGTTTCTATTTGATGATTTTGCCTATAGAAGCCTTATTTTTAGTTATAAGTCTTAAGAATTTACAGCTTTTCGTCTAATTCCCTAACCAGGTGTGTGATTGGTGTGTCGTCAATTCCTACAAGTTACTTTGGTTCTGAGCAAGGTGCTCATGCTGATTTCTAGGCTATTTGGTTGTTATTGGATATTTTACCCTTCGTGTCCTTATTTTCAGTTCTAAGTCTTAAGAATTTATAACTTTTCATCTAATTCTCTTACAATTTAGCCCTTGAAAGTCCTATTTTCGATCCACACTAGTTAGATTTGTAAACTTTCTCGTAATTCTCAACATGACAAGAATTTTTCTTAGATTAATGACATATTAAAGATGATATGTTAAAAATGAATATACTAACTAAGAAGTCATAGCCAGATTGCTACTTGATGTGCCCTCCTCATCGTCCTGAGTAACTAACCTCGTACACATAAGCAAATGTTGCACCAAAGCCTAAAAGTCTTCAATTTTTTTGGCTTGCTGTTGATTCTGACCCTTAAGAGAAGTTACCTTCTCCCTCAATCTACTCTGCTCCTCATCACATGCCAGGGAATGTACACTATTCGTAGAAGATGAGGGCTTCGGGCCAACTTCGAGTCCCCTCAAGTATCCCAACCTCACTCCAAGAACCTCAATTGATAAATCCTCTTGGCTCTTCGAGCTTGCATTGGGCTGCGAACACTTATCCCGCACTTTTCCAAATTCCTCTTGTCATTTTCGCAATAACTTAAACAATTAGTTTACATTAGAAAACAAAATTATATAGGTCTAGAAAATAACACTTGGTATACGTACATGAACCTCCTTGCATGTCAGATGAACCCAATTGTTCTTTGGCTTGCTCTATTGGGTCTCCCTATAGAGGTCTATAATGTGGGGCATTTGGCCGTCATTCTTTGTTGTCCGATTTCATTAGTTTTATGGGTAAGACTATAACTAAATGTTGGTAATTCAATAATAATTTTGAAATTTAGTTACAACACATCACCATTGAAAACATTGTCGCATGAAAGGGCCTCGATCCACATGCATGATTATAGGGCAATGCTGCACGAGATACTTTGGCTTTCTATGACCATGCCTAAAAAACAAAAATAAGTTACCAGTGATATCAATCATAACTAATAGAGACTTAGGAAACATAAAGTAATGACATAGAAAACACATAAATTATACCTTGAAACCCTCATCAGTCTATACATTGTTGATCATGTAGATCTAATCCTCATGCTCAACCCCTTGAGGCTTACTGTTTTTGGGCTCAACACCATCCGCCAACGTCTTCTCATACTTCTTATGCAACTTAGACTTCTTGTCCTTGTATAGTAACATGCATTTTTTATCAATGACATTTTGTACTTTGGGATTAGTGGCATAGTCCTTAATATCAAACTTGTCCTGTAAACATAATGTTAGTGTGATATTGAAATCCATTGAACACCATAAATTAACCTAATTAAATGAATTGATAATTTACAAAATGTGTAATTACTAGATATCGTTGTATGATCTCCACCCTAAGTGAGACATTAATCTCCAGCCAAGAACCGACTCCTAGGAGCGGTACTGCCCCTCTAATCTCTTTACAAAGCTTAGTGGCAAGAGCAGTGGCATTAGGCAACTCTAGCACATTGCACTCCTCCGGGATCTCCACTAGGAGCTTACCCAACCATTCTACAAGCTTCTCAGTCTTCTTGCCCTGTGTTAAGCCCCATACATGCCTCATAGAAAGGGCTGAGGCTTCAGAAACCACAATGATGTTTAAGTTAGTGTAAAAAACACGTTAAAGTAGGGTGAAAATTCTATAAAAAATTGTATTTCTTACCTACGCTGTTGGCCTCGGTTGGTGTACTAGATACATGTGTGGGCAAGGGAAGTGCGGGCTGGGAGTGTGCAGGATGGGAGTGTGCAGGCAATGACTGTGCCCCCTCTGTCGGAGGCTCTATGGGTTTGAAAGCTGAAGAAAGAATGATAGATTTACATACGGGACTGGGAGCCATCAGTGCAACCTGGCATAACATGATACAATAAACGATTAGTACATAAATAAGCATGAAAGAGAGAAAAGCTATAAAACATAAATGCTAGAGAAATTGAATCTTTATCATAGATAAACCCAATCTTAGATGCACACTCACACAAGCATTACCTTTTTCATTCACTACCTAGAATCATCATCATCGCTAACACTACAATACTCCTCATTATCTTCACTAGAAGAACTCAGTCCTTCCTCACCCTCGGGCAGTCTGTAATCCTCATAATCTTCCTCACCCGTGTTTCTCTTGCCCTTACCTGAACTCGTTTGCATGATGTTTACAACTGACCCCCTCAAAGAATTTGCTGCCTGATGCAATCCCAAAGCATTCATTCTTACTTTGTTTTCCTTAATTGTCTCAATCCTTTGCTTCTCATACTCTAAGATCTTCTTGGTTGCCCACCCGGGTTTAACCCATAATTTTTTCCTTTAGGCATTGTTCGCAACTATGGTATACAAATTAACATAAAATGTAAAATGTATAAAGCAACATTTCTGCATATACAAAGCATAAAATAACATAAAATGTAAACTAATGACATAAAATGTAAATCAATAACTTTATTAAGAACATTTATCTATTTACAAAGCATTAATAAAACACTACATATCTGGCCTCATTTTAGAATAGAAATGACATTGTTGTCAGTCTTCTTCGTCATCTCTATTCTCAACCATTGTTTCATCCTCATCATCGCTATCCTCCTCCATTGGTACAACACCGATATATTCTCTTCTACCTTTTAATGCATAACCCTATCACTTGGAATAATCTTGGGATCAATGTCATCCCTACAATATTGATAATTAGTATCTTCAAAGATGATTGGGACACCCCCGTGGTTTTGTCCTGTTGGAACCGGTCATTAGGAATGGCCAACTCTGCTGAGTTGGGTTCATCATCATCATCATCTAACACTGGTGCATCTCATACTCCCTGATGCTGGACCCATTGTATGACTTGCCAATGTGCACTTGATTTGGTATCATTGACGTAGAAGACTTGTTGCACATTACTTGGTAGGACAAAGGGATCACTTTGATTCCACCGACTCCTGACATCAATGTCTGTGACATGTGCATTTGTGTACATTGTTTTCCTACTACTAGTGTTAAACCATTCACATTGGAACAAAACAACTTTATGCCCATATAGGTATGTCATTTCCCAAACTTTGTATAATTTTCTATAGAAGTTAATCATTTGCCCTTCATTGTCCCCTTATACGACTAACCCATTATTCTGGGTTATATAATGATTTTTGCAGTCTCTAGTGTGGTATCGGACGCTATTGCAAATGCAATCCAAATACAGTTTCACTATCATGTTGGGACCGTTTGCCAATGACCACAATTCGTTGGTTGCTTTTGGTGATCCTTGAGTTCGCAATTGATTCATCTATATAAACAACATATAGTAGGTGTTTTAGGTTTGAGCTAATTGAAATGTAGTTGAATAGTGTTTAATGTCCCAAAGATTTATATATCTTTGAAGCACTTTGGAAATTCTTGTTGTTGTATTTGAGTGATGTTGCGTCCACTTGGATTTTGTAATAGATTCTTATGTTCCCTATGTAAAGTAATGTGATTCATAATTAGGTAGAATTAGATAAAGAATCAAAATATTTACAAGCCAAGCATACACATACTCTAGATACGGCTCCAATTCAGGGATATTTTAGATCACAAACCACTAAGCCATGTTGCGTTCCTTGTCGGACACGTCTAGGCCCTTCTAATTTATCTAAAAGGATGAACATTTTACTTGAAGATCGTCAACCCCAGGCCTCGTTCACCACCATTGGCATTTTGTTACTTATGATTAAATACAGTCTCAAATGCTTTTAGATACAATGAGCAAAAAGTAAGACACTCGTTGACAATGTATGCCTCAAAAATCAAACCTTTTAGCTGAGCTCGGTTGATAACGTACCCTTTTAGAGTTTTAAGGAACCTTCAAAGAAACAATAATTACAGTTTGCAACACAATTGCACTAAAATATAATTGATTCATAATATGATGACAACAATTACATTTCAATTGGGTATATCCACCGATACTGCACTGGTCCTATAAGCATGGCCTCACATGGAAAATGAAGGGCCAAGTGGACCATCACATCAAAGAATGCCAGAGGAAATATCTTCTCTAGCTTGCAATGTATGAGAATTATGTGATTCTCTAATTTCTCCAAATGATTCCACCTCAATGTCTAAAAACAAAGCTCTTGGAAGAAATTGCCCAACTCAAATAATTTAGTACATATTTCCACAGCAACATACCCACGCATCCCAATTAGAAGAAGCCATTGTAGAAGGACATGACAATCGTGACTCTTCATACTCGATAATTTACCATTTTTCGTGCTCACACACCTAGAGATGTTTGAAGCATATCCATCTGAATACTTAATCGATTTCAAGAATTCACAGAAACCCTTTCATTCCTTTAGGGAGAGTGTGTATATCACTGTGGGCTTGACAAAGGATCCATCATCACACCTATGTATGTACAATATGTTTTCTTATGCTCTTATCTTCCAAATCCATATGTACATTATCTCTATCTTTGTTCTTCCCCTTTACGCCCGACATCGTTCCAATAGTACTTTCCCATATATTCTTCTTGAAGTTCATGACATCAAGGTTGTGCTAGAGCTTCCGATTCTTCTAGTATGGTAGCTCATATAAGATGCTTATCTTTGTCCAATTCAGTACTGTAGGGTAATGGGCTCTTTTCTTATTGTTTGAATGCTTCCCAAACTTAACATTCAGTAGGTGATCCAACTAATCTAGTATCTTTCCCATCAGTAACTCCACGGATTTCCTCCGGTGTTCAACCTTACCGTTAAAGGCCTTACTCCTCCACCAAGGGTGGTCCTCAAGCAAGTAACATTGATGGCCCATATACCATATCTTTTTTCTCAAACCAATAGATAATGCATCATCGTTGCAAGTGGGATAAGCCAAATAAACTTTTGTACTCCACCAAGACAAGTTACCATATACAGGAAAGTCATTTATGGTCCACAGTACAGCAGCATGCATTCGGAAAGTCTATTCACTGGGGGCATCATAAGTTAGTACACCATTTTCCCATAGCTCTTTCAACTCATCAATTAGCGGTTGTATGTAAACATCAAATCCCTCCCAGGTGCCTGCGGTCTAGGAATGAGTAATGACATCTTGAAAAATGGCTTCATGCACATCTAAGGTGGTAGGTTGTATGGCATAAGTATCACAGGCCACATACTATAGGGGTTACTCATGTTACTGAAAGGATTGAACCCATTAATGGCCAGCCCTAGCCTCACATTGCGTAGTTCTTGGGCGAACAAAGGATAATTCTAATCAAAGTTCTTCCACTCCTCACTATCAGCCGAAAGACTCAATAGCCCATCATCCATGTGCTTATCCTCGTACCATCTCATTTCTATAGATGTCATCCTAGACATGTACAATCTCTGCAACCTCGGTGTCAACGGGAAGTAACGCAGGATCTTATGAGGGATCTTCTTACCCTTGCCATCATTAAGCTTATATCTAGACTCCTTGCATACTGGACTCTTCTCTAGACCAACATTTTCCTTCCAAAATAGTGCACAATCATGTTGACATGCATCGATGTGCTTGTATCCCAAGCCCAAGTCACGTAGAAACTTCTTGGCTTCATAGATTGACGGAGGAATCAAATGACCTTCTAGTAGAAGGTCCATCAATACCCCTATCAACATGTCAAAGGACTTATTGCTCCACTTGCTCATTACCTTCACATGGAGCATCTTAGTGACAAATGCTAGCAAAGTAAACTTTTTGCAGACCGGATACACCTCACCTTAAGCAGCTTCCAATAGTTTTTCAAAGTTCTACACCTCCTTCCCCTAGATAGTATCAGTAGCTTAGCCATCCATGTAAGTCCCCCTGTAATGATCTTCTACCAAGTCAGGAATTGCATCCACACCCTCTTCTTCATTGTCTGCCAATTCATTATCACCCTCACTATCGTTGCTATCATCCAAAACACAAGTCAGGAACAGGTTCCCTGTGGTACACCCAGTGTTTGAAAGATAGCATAATCCCCCTTAAGACCAAATGATATTCCACAACTTCACCTATATACCATTTAAAGTTCATGCATTTGGTACATGGGCATCGTATCTTACCATCCCTGCTCGCCTTCACCATTGCAAACTCAACAAATGACCTCACCCCATCACGATATTGCTGACCGAACCTCTAATGGGGCCTATTCAACACCATCCAACTCTTGTCCATATATGATCATCAACAAAAGTCAAGCATAATTAAGTCAAATGTCATGCGTCATGCGTTCTAGCTCTTCAAATCCTTAGACAGATCTATAGAAAAATTATAGAACTTATAAGTTTCATTTTGGTTCTACTAGGATTGATGACAACCATAATCTGTCCTAAAAAAATCCTAAAATCCTATATATTTTTTTTATTTATTAGTACAAAAAAATATTGAAAAAAACATACAAGAGTTATACCAAAAGGGGCCAAAACCCCACACATATTAAAAAGCCATAAAACCACAAAACAAACCCCTAGATCCGAAATACTTCCAATGCCTAGAGAAAAATCCACCAACCACAATAATTAAGAAGAAAGTAAAACCTCTAAGAAAACTAGACCTCCACCCACAACAAGTTTTAAGATAGTCAAAATCCAACTCAAAAGCATATCAAAGCAACTAAGCCCAATAAACCCACCAAAAATCTCTGCTAAACCCAAACCCAAATAATAAGAAGAAAAGGGACAACACTGTTATGTCCTTGCAAAAACAAAAAAGACAAAGCAATAGCTTCCTCTTTAAATCTTTCCTTTGCCTCTAGGAAAGATAAAAGAACGTATTTTTAATGAAAAAACATTGTGCTCACTGAAAAGAAAAAACATAGTAGCCCTAATAACCATGGAAATCCATCTGTACATACATCTGTACATATCCATTACACTTGACACCAAAGTTCACAAGAATATCTACCAAAAGTCAAGCTTTCCCAAGAATATCTGCCAAAAGTAAAGCTTTCCCATGAAACAAAGGAAAGATTAGAGTTCACCATAAGCACTTTCCCATATAATTCAGAGCTTGATAGTTTTAAGAAATAGACGTGTTCACTACTAGCACTTTCCCAATTAATTCAGCACTTGATTGTTTTAAGAAATAGACAGCATATTACCCATCCTAATTTCAATATAAAACATCGAAATAAATGTAAATGTTTATAAGTGTGATTCTATGATAATCAACCAAAAGATTGCGGAGTTGCTTGAAGTTTGAATGCAATTACATTATGAATTAATACAATTAGCACACAAGAAGATATAACGAATTTGTATATCCTTAAAACATAACATGATTGAACCAAACCATCCACGGCAAGAAGCAAAAAAATAAACCTTAGTGAACAATTTAAAAACCCCATAACATGAACCTAAACACAGATTTTGTAACATTTATGGAGCATGATGAGGACATAAGTCCAACCAAAACAACCTACGTTTTTCTCTTCTTCACTCCCTTTAATTAAAAAAAAAAAAATTCAAACCCTAGAAACCGAATAACAGAGAAAGTGAGAGTACCTAGAGGAAGAATTGCTCAAAAAGGAAAAAAGAGTCTGAAATTGACTATAGAAAAAGAAGAAGTAAAACATTTTAAAATATAAGAAAAAAAAACCGTGCCTCTTGGAGAAGATGAACATAAATAGTGGGAGAGAGAGAGAGAGATGTGTTTTTGAGTAAGTATACATACCTGGAGAAGAACCATCTCACTGCCTCAGCCTTGCAGAGGATGAAGAAGACGAAAGAAGAGGGGTGCATCGACTTTGATTTTAGACGTGATTCTTATTTTGGTAACCAAAATTGGATTATAAAATCTGAACCAACTGAAATTATAGGAGCTAGAATTTGAACCAAACACCCCTTTAAATTGATAAATCTCTCGTCTCCTACCATTATACCAATTTGATTTGTAAAGCTGCCAATATCTAGGTTTTCTATTCCTACCGATCAAGAAGATATTGTCCAAGTCGATTCCTACCAAACAAGATGATATTGGTGCTGATATTCGCACCCTACATCTCCCCAAATCAATTTATACCAAAATGAATGAAATATGAAAAAGCTCAACCTCCTTGCATCTCTTAAATCATATTTCTTACCCAAAAAAGAGAAGAAAAAAATTTAAATAATATAAATTATATTTAAGCATTTATTTTAATCGGATTGGCCATCAAACCAGTAAAGTAAATTGTTCATGTCTAATTGGGTTTGAGCTAGGGGTGACAATTCATGTTGGCAGGTCGAGTTGTGTTGAGGTAAGGGTATACGATTGTCAGCACCTAATTTTGGCACAGGGTCCAAAGGTTTCTTTTGATGGGCAACACTAACTCTCTATAATTGACCTTAGGCATCCTAAGAAACCTAGGTGGTTAGATAACCTCTCCTTTTTAGGCCATCCCCATTATTTCCTAATTTGACACTCTAAACCCCTGATTTTTTCCTAACATCTTTGTTGGACCCCTTTTACTCAAATTTCTATCTTTCTTTTCAATCTCATTGTTTTCTTAATGATTATCCCAAGTTCGGTCACATCTACATTGAAAATTATAATTTTATCCCTCATTAAAGGTGGACCACCAAATCACATTGTACAAACATCGAACAATCAATCGGGTGTTACTGATGCATCTAGAATGGTCCAAAACACAAAAATTGAGTGTTTGATCAACAAATTCTGTCATATCATGTTTCGGTGAATCTTGGTCCTTGATTTAGAATCTTTTAAATTTTTATCAAAATACACCCTAAATGATCAATCTAACATCAGAGATCATCCAGAATATTCCGAATCTTTGAAATAGATGTTCGATCATCAAAATCCATTGTTTTAATTTTTGATCAATCTTGACCCTCAATTTAGAATCTTTCTGATTCTAAACAAGATTCAAATTGGTTGGGCAACATAGATGAATTCAACATGCCTTAGAACCTTGGGGTACTGGAAACAATGTTCAAAGTTCATTCATAAATCTTCCATCGCATTGTATCAATTTACGACCATCCGATCAGGTACTTTAGAGCCTCAGATAAAAAATCGGACCCCACCATGATGATTAATGCCATCGATTTAGTCAAGATAGACAATTTTTCAAAATTTCCATGTTATGACAACAAGATTCCGTATGGGGACACCATATTACAATACATTGTGACATGTCAAATCAAAATCCTAATTTCTTTGACATGTGTTGCCACTTCCTTAATCCTCCCTCATTTTTTGTGTGAGTATAATTTGTCTAACCAAAACCCTATAATCAAGTACTCCTTTAGCCTAACCTAAAACATGTGCTCAAACACCCTTTAAGCCTAGCCTAAAACCTATACACAAACACCCCCTATTTTAGCTTAAGTCCCTACCTATACACAA
>JAOXJP010229384.1:0-10959 GCA_025762735.1 Platanus orientalis | reverse complement strand
CCCATCGGAGGGTTTAGTCATCAATTATTCCCCCAGGAGAAAAGGGTCTAGTCCTCACATAATTCCCCTAGGACAAAGGTAGTCCTCACACTATTCCCAAGGACAAGGGTCTAGTCCTCACATGATTCCCCCTAGACAAGGGTCTAATCCTCACATGATTCTCCCTTGACAAGGGTAGTCCCCACATTATTCCCCCAAGACAAGAGTAGTCCTCACATTATTCCCCTAGGACAAGGCTAGTCTCCACATAATTCCCTCAAACAAGGGCATGAAGCAAAAAACTAAATATATGCATATTCAATTGAAACTTTCAAACAATAATCAATGTTCAAATCCATGAGCTTACGGAACACAAGACAAATGCTTACAAATTCCATGGTTCAAATCTTGAAAATAATTTCCAGTGGATGCAAAACATATGGCATGTCAAATGCATGGAAACACAAGATGCTTGACCTAACTATATAATACATAAAAGAGCTATTGAATCCGGAGACATTTCAATTAAAATGTAAATACGAAATGATGCATAGTGATAAAATACCTCAAATCTCATGTATGAATACATAGAAACCATTATAAAATTCTTCCTCACAAAACATGGATGAAATCCACATATTTTAGCAACCAAGGCTTTCAAATAGATACAAATCTCAACATAGAAAATATGGAGTGTAAGATCCTAACTAGGAGAGCATAGAATCATTTGCAAATAACATAGATAAATAAGGATCCATAAGATTCTAGCAGGCTAGACCATAAACATACAAGATAAAATCATTTATATGCCTCAAACCTTAAAATCCATAGAGCTTTTACATTAAAACTTCAAAACAAGGGATTAGGAAGCATAGAACTAAGATCCTAATAGTAAAAATAGTAGGGGTGTCAATCGGGCTAAGTTAGGATTGGTTAGGGCCAACCCAAGCCCAACCTAAAATAAAATACATTGGCCCGAACCTGTACTCAATCAACTACGGTTAGCTCGAGCGCAGCCTGTTATAAAATTACGATTGCTAGCACCTAAATTTTGACTTAGGTTAATTAAAAGGACTTAACAAGATCATCAAAGAAGTGTTTAGGATCATACCTTAGGCTACCCCAATTTAGGAAAGATAGGTCAAACCCTAGCATCCCCTGAACCTTGAATACCAAAACTAGACCTAGACCCTAAGTGGTTAGGCATCCCCTATGTGGTATCCCGTGGAGACTCTGGTCATGAAAGTCAATACCAACCTCAGGCCATGGGTAGAACCCTACCCAAGGTAAGCCAAGTGCATCTATTACATCTAAGCCCTGATTTTCTAGAAAGCACCAACAGGACTACAAGGGTCCAAACTCTAGACTATTAACCATATTCTCTTCAAAGCTCTCTAGCCTTCATAAGCCTTCTCACAGTGAAGCATCTCAGGCTAAGAAATTATAGTTTTACCCTCACACTCTCAAAAACTCATTTTCTCTATATTTCATCAAGTTTGGACCCTCAATAAGCACCAACAGGACTACAAGGGTCCAAACTCCAGACTATCAATCACATTCTCTACAAAACTCTCTAGACTTCATAAGCCTTATCATAGCATCTCAGGCTAAGAAATTATAGTTTTACCCTTGCACTCTCAAAAACTTATTTTGTCTATACTTCATCAAGTCTCTGGACCACAATAAGCTCTCAGAACTTTCCCTGGAATCTAAAAGACACCAGGCCAGTTCCTACACCCTTCAAATTTGATCATCTTCAAAAGACTATCTCTCGAGGTAGGTCATTAGTAAACTTGGTAGTCATCAATACTTCACATCCCTCAAAATATCAGGATAATCTTAATTGTAATTAACCCTCAATGAACTATCAAGAATTCACCAGATAGCTAAATTTAGAGCAGGCAGTGGTCATTTCTCAGGATTTTCCCATCTTCAATAGGCTGTCTCTCGAATAATATCATCAAAAAACTCAATTTACCTCAATATTTCACTTCTCTCCCAATCAAGTCAAAAACATTCTAATCTGGCACCGACACTCAGTGGACCCCCAAGTCTTTTCTCAGGAATCAAAAATCTTAATAGTCAGGACCATCTCTCTATTTTTTTTCCTGCCATCAAAAAATCGTCTCCCGATCTCAGTCATTGGCAAACTCAGTTGATCTCATTTCCTCATTTTCCCTAAGACAATACAAGACATTTTGAGAAGTGGTTGACCTTCATAGACCTCCCAGAGATTACCCCAAGATCCAAATTCCAAGATGTCATTTTTTATGCCTCCAAGAATCTTAGGACTCCAATACTCTATGGCCCATCAATTTTCCACAATGGACCCCACCTATTCACAATCCCTATCTTAGCTAAAAGATAACATTTCTCAGGTTTATTACATTGTGGTTCTCCATTCAACTCATTCTGAACTCTAATTCTGATTACACCATTACCATTGGAATGTTTAGGAAACCTGAAAACCATTGTCTATTTACAACCAACAGAAGATAAAGGGTCAAAAAGTAAACTCAAATAAACACATAACTGGGTCTTTCCCAAGTCCAATTTTTCATTGAAAATATAGTTTTCATGTTTCTCTCCGCATACATATATGTCTGACTCACCGTTTGTGGTAGCGCCTCCAATAACCTAACCCACACATATTCTGTGAAGACTCAATAGAAAATTTTACCATCTTTCCCTTCTTAAAGTTCAATTAGGTTTTTTCCAAATATGATGGAAATCAGACTTTTGATAGTTTGTGCATGTCGAATCACAAACCTATTTGACTGACATGTTCACATTCTCCAAAGGCCGAAAAATTGAAAATTGATGTAAGAAAAATTTTAATAAAAAATCACATATACTACATCATCATGTGGATTAACTGCATCATCCTGGGATCCTTGTCATAATCTGGATAATTCTCCCCTTTTACAACATATTTGATTAAAGACATGAATCACCACCCTTGATTAGGGTTCCATCATGTTCCTTCTCTACGGAATGCCACGTGTCTCATCCCATCAGCCCCATGTGCCATATCACCCCCCATAAAGCCCATCAAAAGAGCTATGTGTCACTTGTAAGAGGTTCCCTACAAACATCTTGACACATGTCATCATATCCATGGAACCACCTTGCAACATGCTTTGACACATGGTGAAATTCTATACAGTTATCCTAGAGGGAGAATAGGATTTATACAACTTTTTCAATCCTTTTAGTCAAGGGAATGATCAATTAAGTTTTTCCAATCAATTCTAAATATTCCACATTAATTGTTTCTCTAAAAACACTTAAACTATTATACAATATACTTGTGAGCAATATAATTATGGAATTGAATAGTGAGTAATAGTTAACACTATTATAACAAGGGGAGAATTCACTAATAGTTAACACTATTATGGAATTGAATAGTGAGTAATAGTTAACACTATTATGGAATTGAATAGTGTATGCTCAACAGACCCTAGCTTGCACGACGGCCTACATCCACTCTCAAATACCCACGATGGGGTATGTTGAATTTTCACTAATAGTTAACACTATTATAAGAAATCAATAATACTAACAAGCCATGGTCTGTTGAGCATACACTACCTCCAATAGCTCTGATGGAGGTGATTTCCGAACTCGATGTCTCCGCCAAGTACTACATGTTCGGTGGCTCTGGCGGACATCCTCAAGTCATGGTAGAAGGGTTATGTTATGTGGTGCTCAACCTCTCAATAGGCAAGTGATGCTAGTTGGTTCACACCAAGGTTAAGAGCTCCCAAAGAAACCAAGAAAGGTTTCTAGCTCTCTAAGCCTCCTTGAAGAATCAAGGGGTTTTTCTTTAGATCACCTTGCAGATTCAAGGGCCTCTCTCTCTAAGGTAATGGTGAATGGGTATGTCTATCCACACTTCCCAAGCCTTGGCTCACACTCTCTTTTGGAAGATTTTCCTCATAAGCTCAAGAACACTCAAGGATGTTTTAGATTTTGTAGTTGATTCAAAACAAATGCTCAATAATCTATTAGAGTGTATAGAAGAGTGTTAAAAAGCTTCGTATAGCCAAAAAATGAGTTTTTATAAGGGGAGAATTCAAACTAGCTAGCCAACAGTTGAAAATATGACCATTACTAGGCTGCTAGGACATCCCGATCGATCGAACTATCCAGTCCCGATTGATCCAATATCCCAGCAGTCCAGTGTATTTCTATTTCTCACTATTTTGACCCTTAGCCAAACTATGAAACCTCTTAGGTCCTCCTAGGTCCATTTTTTGGGCTATAAAGAGTCATGTGACTCTCGCGATGGGTCTACTATGGTCTAATGATTAAATGCACACATATTACCAATTTTGATTTTAATTACCTTGTATACCTGTTGAGCTAGGAATAGTGTTGATGATAGTTCTTAGTGGCTTTCCGGCATCTTTTTCATGTGACTTATGGAGCTTGGACACGATCCTCGTTGTAGTGATTATCTTCACTTATAGGCACAAATATATTTTACATTTTGAGACATACGCCTTACATTTTGAGACATACGCCTATACAAAAAAACTAGGAATTAAATTGAAAAAATAATACATGTCTTAACAATCTCCCCCTTTGTTAATTTCATGACAAAACCCCAATTACAAATGAATAAGGACTCAAAATGTGGGATCAAGTGAAGTCTTCAAATAAGCACAATCATTCCCCCTTAGTCCTTGGGCTTGTCAATACCTACCACCCTGCATAATTAATCTTATACTAATCTCAAGTTCATTTTAAAGGAGAGAAAATAAATATAAGCACTAAAGTATGTGCAATGTGAATACTAGAATAAAAGAGAGTAAAACAACATGCATATGTGTCATAGTACATCAATGACCCCCTAAATATATCCTTATATGATATTTGTACTATCTCCCTCTTCTTGTCATGAAAATATAAATAGGCAAGGACCACATGGGAGCATAAGGAGATGTGTCATAAGAACAGTGAGCAGAAATGAATGCACAAGACACAAATGGAGCATAATACGAAAGTAGGGAATGCATACATAGATAAGCAAAAACATACATCCATGGGGACCATAGTAGGCAAAAAGAGTACAAAAGTACCCGGGGTCCCTAAGTTAAAGCACATATAGTGGCCAAAATAGTAGACTGCAATGAAGTGGTTCAATGGCATACATCAACCAAAGGGATCCTACAGCACTAGTCCTAGGAGAGACTATGCATCAAAAGCTAGATCATCACCAGTTGTGCCACCCTAATTGTCTGCTTCCTCCTCTGCACTCGTATTCCCGAAATAAAACTCGAGCAGTTGAGAGAGAGGCATCATGTTGATGCCTATATCGTCACATAAGAAGTTGGAAAGAGCACATTGATTCTCATGAAGCTTCACATTACTCTTATGCAACTTCTTGAATCTGCAAAGAAGAAATTTAGACGCAACCACCAAGGTTTGAAGCAATGACATGGTGGAAACATTACTTAATGAGTGCGAGAAGAGCTTGAGCATAAAGTCGAGCCTTGCTGCATCTTCTTGAGAGTAGTTAAAGTGATGTCACCCATTGGTTCCTAAAAGTCTTTACTGATAGGAAAGGTGAGGTCGAGGTGCTGAAGGAGCCTCATGATGAGCTGCCCATATGGAAGAGACACAGTGGTGTTGTCATGGTTGGCTTCAGTGATCATCTCACATATAATGATGGCGGGAAGGTCAAGGTCACACCCTTGTAGAATGGCATCAATGATGTACAGCATGGTAGGACCAACATGCCCAATGTGATGCGAAGGTAGCAATCAGTAAGAGAATATTAGATTAAGCACCTAGGCTGGCTCAGATAGTGACCTAGTGGACATATTACCCCAGTGAGCATGCCGCTTGCAAATTAAATGAAGTGTCATGTTACCTTTCATAGCATCCAAGAAATCATCATCCACGAGATAAGGGAGTGGTGAAGTTGGGCGACCAATCCCAAAGAGCGGCCAAGGCAAGCTAGGGTCAGCTCTATCCTATTCCTAAAAAGCTCAGTTCTAAGGGCAAGATTTTCAATGCTTCGCTGCTGCATATTTGCATAAAAGAGACAAACAATCTAACAATGGGCACTACCTACATATGGAATAGGGGAATCCATCCCCATTGTTGAAATAGCTCTAGAACACTAATTTTGGCTAACACTAACTCAAGTACGTAGAGCTCAAGGAAAAGTGAGTGAAAGATAAACCAATCATTGTACTTTTATAAGCGTTGTCATTATAGAAGCAGTGCCCCAACATTCGAACAGGTGCAGAGGATGCATAATGGGATTAGGTAGATCATGTTTGGCTCAATGTTTGGCATAGCTTGTGGAAACTGGTGCTTTCCCTTTGTCAGCATGGGAAGCGGCTTGCCAAGGCATTATCGCAAGCGGGTGAGGCAAGGGAATGAGTGAACAAACATCCACTTCAACATGGGGACACCTAATCACAGACGTAAAGTAAACAAGGAAAGGGAAAAGGAAGGAAGAAGGAAAGAACAAAAGAAAGAGCGATACGATGGCGGCACGTGGAGGTAAAGTAAACAAGGAAAGGGAAAAGGAAGGAAGAAGGAAAGAACAAAAGAAAGAGGATATGATGGCGGCACGATGGCGAGGGAAAAAGAGAGAAGACAGGAAGAAGAACAAAAGGATATGAGAGAAAAAAAAAAAGAGAAGAGGGAGAGTGAAGAAAGAGATAAGATGTGTGAATTTTATGGAGGAAAGAATGGCGGAGAAAATGAGCTGAATGATTAGGTGGGTCAATCGATCGATCACACTAACCCATGATCCAATCGATCATAGGGTAGCCCGATCGATTGGGCGACCTTGACTTTTTTTGGGTGTGTTATTATTATTATTATTATTATTATTATTTGGCTAGCTTGATGGAAATGGATTCAATAGCCTTTTTGGGTCAAATTGTAGACAACCAATGTACCCGAACATACCCTTAACCGCCATAGACATTAAGACTATCCTATGCAGAACATGTTGATTGCACCATAAAGGTATTCAAAATGCCATGAATCAAGCAGTTTCGTTAGAATGTCAGCTAATCAATCCTTAGTTTTCACATAGTTTAACGCCACAACCTTTTCTTCCACCAACTAACGAATAAAGTGGTGTCAACTGTCTATATGTTTGGTTCTTGAGTGTCAGATTGGATTTTTTGAAATATCAATGGAACTCTTGTTATCAACAAATAGAATCATAGTCTCTTGACTCAACTCATAGTTCTTGAGCATTTTCTTGATCCATAGAAGTTGAGTGCATCCACTATCAGCTGCAATGTATTCAGTTTTAGTCGTTGACAAAGAGATGAAAATTTGTTTCTTTTTATGATAAGAGACAAGACTATTTTTGTTGTAGATGCATCCTCCATTAGTACTTTTTCTATCTTCAATATCACCGGCCCAATCCATATTAGACTACCCAACAATCACTGAGGTTATGTCAAAGAGGTACCATAAGTCTAAGTCGAATGTCCCATGGATATACCAGATAACTTTTTTGGCCGCTTTAAGATGCGACTCCTTAGGTGCCTCTTGATATCGTGCACAAGCACCAACACTGAAGAAAATATTAGGGAAGCTTGCGGTTAGGTAAAGCAAGCTGCCAATAATACTCCTATAAAGGGTAGAATCTATGTCTACACCTTCCAAGTCCTTGGTGATTTTATCACGTGTTGATTGGAGTATTGGCTGGTTTAGATTCTTGCAATCTAAACTTAGACACGAGGTCTTTTGTAAACTTTGATTGACTTAAGAAAATGTCATTTTGAGTTTGCTTCATTTGAAGACTAAGGAAGAACTTAGGTTCCCCTTCCATACTCATCTCAAATTTTGACTTCACTATTTGGGCAAACCCATGAGACATCTCCTCACACGTGGACCCAAAAATGATATCATCAACATAGATCTGTACAATTAATATATGGCTATCCTTCTTTTTGATGAAAAGTGTCTTGTCCACACTCCCCCATCAAAGTGGTGGTTAAGAAGGAATTCAGTGAGCCTCTCATACCAAGCTCTAGGAGTTTGCTTTAAGCTATATAGTGCCTTCCGCCTGTATACATAGTTGGGAAAATATGGATCCTCAAACCCATCAAGTTGCTCTATATATACTTCTTCTTATAGAATCTCATTTAGTAATGCACTCTTAACATCTGATATAATTTGAACTTCAAGTAGCATGCAATGGATAATAACATCCTAATGGACTCCAACCTAGCTACCAAGACGAATGTCTCCTCAAAGTCAATGCCCTTCATTTGGGCATAACCCTTGGCTACTAGTCTAGCCTTGTTCCTAGTCACCTTACCATGTTCATCATACTTGTTCTTGAATATCCACTTGATACCAATGAAATTCTTGTCAATGGGTTCTTCTATGAGATACCATACATCATTTCTCTTAAATTGATTCAACTCTTCTTGCATGGAATTTATCCAATCCGGATCTTCAAAACCCTCTTTCACTTTCTTTGGCTCAACCTTCAAGGTAAAACACAAATGACTAATGATGTTTTTAATTTGATTCTATATTTTAACCATCATTTGGATTACTTGTAATGTCCAAAGGTGAAAGGACATTAGTAATCCTAGTATCATTGGGTTAAGGATCATCCTCTTCCACTTCTTTGTCAAAATCAAGATGAGAGGTGGTAGCATCGCCATCTTCTTCCGAGAGAGATGGAGATGTCTCATCTTCACCATCATGACTCTTCACATGATCATCAATGACTATATTGATTGATTATTTTATGGTTAAAGTTCTTTTATTGTAGACTCTAAGTTTTACTCCTTGTAGAGTATCCTTGAAAGATTACATCATCACTCTTAGAATCGATTTTTTCAAGGCTTTCTCTATCCCTTAAGACAAAGCAAGAGCTTCCAAATACTTTAAAGTATTTCACGTTTGGATTCTTGCCATTCTATATCTCATAGGCCATCTTGATTGTACCAGCCCTTAGATAGACTCAGTTTGAGACATAGCATGCGGTGTTAACCGCTTTAACCAAAAAGGTTTTGTCCAAGTCCTTGTAAGTTAGCATACAAGTGGCTATGTCAAGGAGGATTCTATTTTTTCTTTCAACAACCCCATTTTTTTGGGGTGTTTTAGGAGTGGAGAATTTGTATTCGATTCCCATTTCATCGCACTAATTTAAGAATTTATGGTTCTCAAATTCTCCTTCATGATCACTTCTACTCTTCTTTATGAAGAGATCCTTCTCGATTTGCATTCTTTTACAAATATTCATGAATTCATCAAATGCTTCTGACTTCTCTCTTAGGAATGTTACCCATGTATTCTTAGAGAAGTCATCAACCACCTTAAAGAAGTATTTATTCCCTCCTAGTCTTTCCATCCAAGTAGGACCGGCTAGATCCATGTGAAGTAACTCTAGGGGCCTAGACGTCCCTATTTGAGTTAGTTTCTTATGAGAGACTCTGCTTTGTTTTCCCATTTAACATCTTTTGCAAATGAGGTTATCAACCTTGCTTAAACTAGGTTAACCTTTGACTAATTCTTCTCTACTCAACCTAGCAAGGTCCTTGAAGTTGATGTGGCCCAACCTTATATGCCAAAGGTTTATCCCTTCAATTTAAGAAATAAGACAAGTTCCTGAACTATTTCTAGTAGGTTTTATGACTTAACAATTATCACTTGTTCTTATCCTACTACAAGTGTCCTTCCACCCATTTTATCCTTTATTTCACATTTCTCTTTGGAAAATTGAACCGCATAGCCTTTGTCACAAATTTGACTAATCCTAATCAAGTTGTGTTTAACCCATGCACATAAAGAATATCATTTAGTTTTGGAATTCTAACCTCTACAATTCATTTTCTTGTGATTTTGGTGGAATTTTCATCACCAAATGTGACACTCCCTTCTTGCTTTCCACAAGGTGAGTCAACAATGACCTATCATCAATCATATGTTTGGAACACCCATTATCAAGGTACCACCTTGATGTGTTCCTGGCCTTTAGAGCCTTATGAATGACAAGACACTTGAGCTCATCCTTCTTGACCCAAGTTTTTTTCCGTTTGACTTATTTGGTTTGGGTCATCATTTTCTTAATTTCAAGATTTCTATTTTTAACTCTTTGAAAATAACTCTCTTCCTAAATCTCTTCTCTTTGTGTTTTGAAATCTTCGAGATTTTGGGTCATTAAGTATCATCCTATAATCTACTTTCATGTGACCAAGTATCCCACAATAATAGCAAGTAATTTGTGGACTTCTAGAAGTAGAGGCATGGCTATGGTCATACCAATTTTTTTCCTTCTTCCCTTGTTTACAGGAGTCTTACTCTTGAAAGAATGACTTTGGTTATACCAATTATTCTTTATTCTATCATTGTTCATAGGGGTCTTTCCCTTGTAGAAAGAAGATGATTGGTTGCCATAGGACATCCTTGATCTTGAAGGGGATGCATGATATATGTCCTTAGGCTTTTCCTTTATAGGAAGAGTGTTATTTCTTCCCAAGGTCTTTAGGCCTTTGAGAATGAGCTTAACTTTTGTAGGAGTAGGATTCCTTTCCTTTATAAAAATAAGATTCTCTTCCATCATAAGTCATAGGCTTTTGTTTTGGATCTTGATTAGGGACATGAGCTTTTCCTTTGACTTTAACAAAAGCATTTTTTTTTTCTCTTGGGTGAGAGGAAGGGTCAATGTTTGTTGAGTTGTATCCAATACCACTACCATCACCATGATCTTGCCCATAGTGAGCATTTTCTCAAGATTTTCATATCCTTGAGCAACCATGGATATGGACTTCCTCTTGTCTTCCTCAAGATCTTTAATTTACTTGAGATAATCCAACGATTTCCTAGTCAATTGAACACAAGTTATGTTTCGCCCTTTGTTTTTCTCTTTCAGGGCATTAACTTGGTTTTCTAGATCAAGTACATCGAAGTCATTGTGTGGGCATCGCAGAAAGACTGGGTGGTCTGCCCACCCCACTTCAGGGAACCGCACTAGTT
>JAOXJP010229383.1:0-10960 GCA_025762735.1 Platanus orientalis | reverse complement strand
GAGTTCATCCTCATCACCGATCATGAGGCCTTGAAGTACATTAATGGCCAACAGAAGCTTAGCCGTAGACATGCCAAATGGGTCTCCTATCTTCAAGAATTCACCTTCTCCTTAAGACATCAATCAGGAAGTTTGAATTGAGTTGCAGATGCATTGAGTAGGCGGATTATACTCTTTACCACCATGCGTGCCAACGTGATGGGATTTGACACCTTCAAGGAGTTGTATGCGGGGGATTCCTCCTTTGAGAAGATATATGTAGAGGTGACTGCAGGTGAGTGCAATGATTATGTTATGCTTAACGGTTATCTATTCCGTCGTTTACAGCTATGCGTTCCAGATTGTTCACTAACAGAGAAGATATTAAGGGAATTGCATGGAGAAGGACACTTTGGGCGAGACAAAACTTTGGCGTTGGTCTCATTAGATTATTATTGGCCAAAGTTAACTAGCGATGTGACACATTACGTGGAACGTTGCTTTATTTGTTAGAGATCAAAAGGAGTCCTCACAAATGCTGGGCTATACACACCATTACCTGTGCTAGATGCTCCATGGCTCGACGTTAGTATGGATTTTGTATTGGGGTTACCTCGTACACAGAGAAGCATGGATTCTATCTTTGTGGTGGTAGATCGATTTTCAAATATGGCTCATTTTGTAGCTTCCTGGAAGACTATGGATGTCACTCGGATTGCTCACCTTTATTTTCGAGAGATTGTTCGTATGCATGGAGTCCCGAGATCTATTACCTCAAACTGAGATATAAAATTCATGAGCCATTTTTGGAGGAGTTTATCGGAAAAGATGGGGACCAAGCTTAATTTCAGTAGTGCTTATCACCCCCAAACAGATGGCCAAACTGAGGTGGTGAATCGAAGCTTGGAAAATCTTTTGAGGAGTTTGGCGGGAAATAAACTGAAGCAATGGAACCTGGCTCTATCACAAGCAGAGTTTGCTTACAACCGTTTCAAAAATAAAACTACCCAGTTGAGTCCTTTTGAGATAGTGTATGGGCAAAACCCGTTGAGAGTATTGGATCTTGCACCTATTCCCCGTATTTGTCGTTTGAGTATTAAGGCTGATGATATGACTGATTATCTTTGCAAAATTCATGAACAAGTGAAGAAGGTGATAGAAGAAAGCAATGCCAAGTACAAAGCACAGTCTGATAGCCACCGATGCAAAGTAACTTTTGAGGTTGGCGATTTGGTTTGGGCTGTACTCACACGTGATCGTTTTCTTGTGGGTGAGTATAAAAAGTTACGGGAGAGGAAGGTAGGGCCTTGCGAGGTCATGCAGAAGATCAATGACAATGCATACAGATTACGTCTTCCTAGTCATTTGAAGATCTCTGACGTGTTCAATGTCAAGCACTTGACTTTCTGCTTTATTGATGACATGAACTTAAGGGCAAGTTTTTTCCAACCAGGGGAGGCTGATGTAGAAGGGGACGATAATTTGTCAAATTCTGAATTAATGGTGCTGGAATATCTTGACAGAAAAGATCTTCGCAAGAAAGACAAAAATCGTTAGAATTTGGCATACTTGGCACAATTTTTGCTATTTATGAAAAGTTGCAGAATTGCACGAAATTTAGCAGTCTTAAGGGAAACAACGAGATCTTCAAGATCCATGATGCCATGGACTTTTCGTTTATAACCCAAATTCTATCGTTTAGGCCTCGAAAATGGCATTTTTTCTATTTATAGTAAAATATGTTTTATGCATTTTTTTCTATTTTTTCGGGATTTGATACCCTAATTTCGTTTTGAGCACGAAATAGTATTTATATGGCATTGTAGTTCGAGGGAAAGCACTTTTGGAATTAATAATATTTTCAGAAGATTTCTTCTTCTTTTGGTCTGCTGTGTCAGATCCTAACATGGCAAAAGTGGTGCCAAATGCAGGTGTGGAAACCTGGATTAAAGGATAAAATTTTCATTGGGAAGACTAATTTTCAAGCATTAATTGGGAGATGTTATGCCAACTAGGCAGATAGCCCAAGTAGTACTTTTGAATGATTTATATTCTTTGTCGTTCAACTGATGTAGCGGGAGTATAAGAGATGAATCCCACGAACAGATTGAGAACAACCTTTTACGAAACTATTTATTTTTGAAAAAAAAAAAACCGAGAATTAAACAAAAAATAAATTTCAATAACTAAAAACTTAATTCAATGATTCAATGATAATTCTAATTTGATTATAATGAAAACTTTATATAGCCAAAACCCTAAAAATCCAAAATGAAAATTTCCTAAACAACTTTGATTTCCTATTACAATAAGAATCGCTAAAAAAAGGAAAAATAAACTAAAAAAAAAAAAAAAAATCTACTCAAAACCATTCCAATATACTTAAAATAAATATCTAAGATATTCCTAAGAAATTCGCATCTAATATCTTCAAAATACGTGCAAATTAGAGTTTCTAGAAATAATAAAAAATACAAGAAAATGTCTATTTAAGGGCCTAAACGATGGAATTTAGGGTTTTCCGAATCGCAAACTTGAATATTCATTTAAGATACCGTGGAACTCGTCGAACCAATCGTTTTGAGTACTTGTGGGGCACGATCGGATACCGGAAGCAAAATAGCCTTTCAAAAATTAGGTCTATCTTGACTTCTTTTAGTCAAGATGTTCCATAAACCCCATAAACCGGTTTGTAACTTGCTGCATTGCATCACCAACCACTTCACATGGTCTTTGTAACTTACAGTGTATAAAATGTAGACAAAATGAGAATAAAAAAAATGCAAGAATGAAGAAAAACAATTGAATACTTCAATCTCTAATACAGCTGTGACAGATTTTGCTGACAATTTTTGGCAGCAATCTTCAGAAGATTGGCATTCTGAATCAGGGCGTTCACATGGCTTGGAGGGTGGCTACTGAATACTTCTAACTAGGATGGTAAAATGCTGATGTTTACATTTTTAAGGTTTTACCATTTATCAGTTGGAATGATCTTACCCCAATTATAAGGATCTAACTTTTTTTTTGGTATTACTATTGTTATAAATAAAGACTACTCAAAGAATGTTTTTATTTTCAGACATAATTTTTTGTTACACTTTTGTTTGATGACTTCTTAAAGACTCCATATTCAACCCAAATAAAATTAGTTTTTTTTATATGAAACTTAATCATATCATATTTTATAAATGCATTACTTTTAATAACTCCAATCCTGAAGCAGCATGCCCTTCCTATTCATTCAGCACAAACTTACATTGGTCTACAAGCTTGGAGTGCTTATATACAATCTTTATTTATTCATTTTACAAGGTACTCCTAGGACTTTCTGAAATAATTTATGGACTTAAATTTCTTAGTTAGACGTTCTTTATACTTTGTAAGTCATTCTTTGAACTTTAGAAATGATTGACATGCTAAAGAATTTTTTTTTCTTCATTTGCCTAAAATATATCAGTTCTTTATTTTAGAATTGGACCGTTTTAAACCTTCTCTCTCACGGCCTGCGTTAGGAGTTGTAGAACTTAATTTTATTTCGTAACCTTCGGGTTGCCGAAAGCCTGTCCTAGCTCTGTTACCCATCCGTATCAAAAGAAAGAGTCAAGAGTCAAGGTTGTTAGACAATACTCAATCGATGGTGAAAGTGTAGGGCTCAAAATGAAATAGTTGTCAATCATCTGAGAGACACAAGTACACAGCATAGAGACATGACAACGATTACAGATATTCAATGAATCATTTCCTAAATAATTGTTTCTTTGATTCTTCTATGGTACTTTTCATGCATCCCTGATCCCACCTACATGGTTTGATCCTTATCCTCTTAAAACATAAGGAGCTATCAAACCATTGCGGCATTTCCCCCCGGTTGAGATGAGCATAAATGTGAGAATCCTACAGTAGATATGATGTACCACTAACTTTCCTTGTCACTGACTTCAAGTTTTGTTGCCACTGTAAATGGCTCTGCAGAAACAAAGAAAAAAAGACAAAGGAATATTCAGAAATGAGAAAACAATAATATGTTACCCAAAAAAAAAAAAAAACATAAAAAATTAAGAAAAGAAATGAGAAAAACATAATATATCGACTAGAATATGAGAGAAGTTATAGGAGGTGTTGGGTTGTAGCTAACTCATTCAAGGAAGGTGATATTCCTTCATGCTTACCCCCTAATTTGAGTGTTTACCTGCTTCTTTTATTCAAGGAAAATGGACCTTGATATAGAGAACAACATTGTTATAAGGGAATTCAATGAATATAGTGACATCGAATCAGTAGAGAAGCTTGAGAGGAATTGTGAAGTTGGATCTAGAAAAGGGATCTCCATTGTCACTAACATGATGGGTGACCCATTATGCAGGATTAGGCTCTATGCAACACATATTATGCTGGTAGGGAGTGGGTGATGCCCTTATTTCTTTAAGCCTAAACGTCTCATAGTTCCTTTTCTCCCATCCTAGGATCATTGTCATGCTCTACTCCTCTATACATTTATTGCTTTTGTATGAAGAAACTGCTTCTCCTCTTAAATAGAGGTGTAGATATTTGTTTTACTGTGCTATTAACATGTTTGAAAATGGCCTACAGGTTGCGGAGCTGGTTGGAAAAGAGGAGCTTGTCGGAGTAGTTCGAGGATGCATTAAGCATGTGGAGATCGGGGAAACACATGTGAAGCAGGTGGGTTGCGTCCTGGGGCTTCGAGTATCTCCTAAGCACAGGTAGGTTCCACTGTCTTTCATTGGCTTACTAATCCACTTCAAAAAATTATGGGCCAGGAAAAAAATTACTGAAACTTCAATACACTGGCAGAGTTTACTAAGTGTCCCTAAATCTAGTCATGTGAATCATATTTAGTGGGATGGTGGCAATATATGGGCTGGTTGGGGTTATTATAGGTGCTAGATTATACCCTGGTGGAATACCAAAGAATAATTCAAACTATATTATGGAAAAATTTAATAGTTGAAGAACGACAGTATTAGATTTGTTGAAAGTTTTAAGAAAAAGTTGGCAGAAATCCTTTTAAAGAAAAGAAAATGGAATGGTTTATTGATAAATTTCTGTATGTATCACCCTATAATCATCCCAATAAAAAATACCCGCATCATAATTGATTCTCAAATCTTCTCTAAACATATAAAAATTCCATAATCTATTCTTAAATCACATCAATTGTTACCAAAGATAAACCATTTTGTCAATCATGACAAGATTTATTTGAACTTTCTAAAATAAGAAAAATCCGAACAAAATTTACTAAAGATATGTTATTCTATTATTATGAACCAAACATATGTCAAAATCCCTAGGGTTTATGGAACACATTAGGTTAGGCTCTTTAAACCATTGGGATTGTAACAGTCCACCATGCTTTACAGTCATCGTCCCAATGGCTCACTCTATGACACCACTCACTTTGGTCTCTCATCCAAGTAGCCCTTTCCACCTTGTGATGGTTCTTACTTAGATCTAGGTATCCCTTTCAAACTATAGCATCCCTCACTTTAATCCAAGTTGCCCTCTCCATAGGTTGCCCCCTCCATGACTCAAACTCAAGGCATGGTGTGTGACTTTGATACCACTTATTACAAACCTAACCAATATGCCAAAGCCCTAGGATTATGGAAAGCGTTAGCATATATAAGCCCTTTATACCATCGGGATCCTAACACTCCACACTCTGTAATTGACGTCCTAGCTACTGTCTTTGTGGTGGCTACCTGGATCAAAGTGAGATTCAGCACAAAGGTGAAAAAGGCTACCTGACCAAAGTGAAAGCTACCACAGGATAAAAAGTGCTTCTTGGAAAAGAGGCTAGAGTGAGTGTATTGCCACTAAGTAGGCTATTGGACAATGGTTGTGGAGCATGTTGGAATGTTGAGATCCTAATGGTTTAAAGGGCCTAGCCTAACGCGTTCCATGAGTCCTAGGGCTTTTGGTGTTGTGGTTAGGTTCATAACAATTGGTATTAGAGCACCCATTTAAGAAATTCTTCCCATTGTCTCTAGTAAAACTGTAAAAGGTTAAAATAGACAATGTCAAAGATAAACAAAGAAAGTAAATCAACTTCATCAATCTTATCTTAATCCAATCTAATCAAATTCAATCAAATCCTAATCCTATCTTGATTTCCTTAACAAATCCTAACCATGTTTTTATTTCCCTAATATTCCCCCACAAATGCATGAGGATTTTGAAAAAAAAAATTTATGTGTTTGAAATGCTGATTAAGCTGCAATTCATTGATGATGCTAGATGATGTTCTCCCACAAGATGGAATTGTTGCTATCAATGCTGAAAGAAATTGACTAGCAAGTTGACTGATGGATGGATAAGTCAAGAGATTGATCATATGATAGAAGACAACAATTTTTTTTTTCTTTTCAAGGAGGCCTTTTTAGGCACCTTGAATTGGGTCCTTAGAGATCTAATATTTGTATCCATCATAGACCAAATAAGAGTTATAGGCTTTAAAATAGCTTTTATTGGGCTAAAAAATGTCCTCTATGAGCCTTGTCATTATTGGGGTAGTGTCCTCTGTCAGTATTGCTTCTACTGGGCTTAATGTGACCTCTATGGGGGTGGTTGTATTAGGTTGATTGTAGCCTTGCCTCAATTGGGCATGAAAAGGCGCCTCTATGGCCCTCTTTATTTTTCTTGTTCCTTTTCATATGAACCCCAAAAGAAAGAAAAATTGGTGAAGGGTGGTAGTTTACTGAGATTGATTCAAGTGAAGGTTTTTCAAGATAATTTAGGCACAACAAACATAAAGGTAGGTTTGTGTCTGCTCTCCTAAAAACCGCTAACCTCTGCCCCTTGACAGGGGCCAAGCACATCAGCGTTGAAAAGTGATTTACACTTTTTTGGGGGGCACATATCACTTTTCAGCGCTGATGTGCTTGCCCCCTAATAGGGGGCGGTGGTTAGCGTTAGTTAAGGGGAGCATTCCCAATCCTTTGTGGTAAACATATAGAGAGGCAAGAGTCAAGCCTAATCTAGATAATGAAGGAATGATTGTGAATATAAAGGATATTTATCTCTTTGTTATTGCTCACTTCGGTAGACCTCGATAAATGGAGAACTTTTTGTTTCAATTTCTCTAAAATCTTTAATTTTGATTAATTTTCATAAATATTGATCTACCCATGATTACCATATGTAAATTTAATATTTAAATTAACAAAATTTAAAGGAAAATATCTCAATGGCTAAACGGACATAAGATGATGATTTGACTCGGTCTCCTCAACATTCACACATTCTTGAGGATTCTTCAAGCTTCTCACACATCTAAGAAGACTACCTAAACATGGGTAGATATATATTTATAGTTATAAGAAGTCAAAAAAACCCTAAAGGGTGTGGGATCTTGATGAGATTCTTATCCTTCGGCTATGGGGCATAGTGACCCAAATTTAAGTCAAAACTGGATTAAGGTAATTGTATTATTCAATAATTATAAATTAGTTCACCAATTATTGTAATAATGCTATGTAACGTATTGCCACTAAATCCCTAGAGATAATAAATATCAATGAGACTTTTCCTTACAGTCATTTATTAAATGTGTCACTTCATTATACAATATTCCTTAATGACTCTCAAGATGATAAATTAATTATTGTTTAATCCTCTTGATCATTAGAATATGATCTTTAAGAACCTAATTGATTGATTGAACATCTAAAACATTTCTTTGATAAAATCTTAACAAAATAAATTTATTTACCATAAGAATTTTATTTTGAATTCATTTAACAACCTTTTTATCAAAAACTATTGGTACTAAATTTTCTTATCCAATCAAATCATGTATATCCTAAGCTAAATATATCTCCCACTTAAGGGTAACAGATTCTTTGTTGGCCATTTGCGCCCTTTCAAACATCATGTGGGCTATCAAAACTACCCATAACATAACCATCAATTTGACATCATTGGTTGGTAGCTCAAAACAACTAACGAAATAACTTAGAGATATATAAACCCCTTACATTTAAGGATAGATCTGTAAATATGAATAATACTAATATTAATAGTGAAGTTTTACCAAGTATGTTCATAATGGATCCGTTTGATGCATTTGTATAATGCACTCACATGCAAGCTTAGAGTCTTATTCTAGTGATTGAAATTATATCTCTATCATATGATAGCTTTACATGTAGCATTCCTATTAGTGACGGGTCCAACATCATTTGTAGCTATAAAATTTCAAGTTTACAAGAACTAAATTATCACATTTCTCCATACATTCTAATGTGTCTGTCATCATAGTTTGTTACCTGATGACAACTTATCTCCTCTTACAAGTGAATATTTACCCATACATATATAATTATACTTATATTCTATGTGAATGACTTTGTCAGAACACATAATTGCAATATAATATTAATTTTTTTTCTACATCAAATGCTAACATCAATCATCAAAGGAAAGTTCACTTTGTTGTTTGGTGGTGCCAAAGAATGAGCTTCATGTAACTTGCTAGTTAATGGTTAGCCCGTAAGTCAATGGCTGACTTGTGATGGCTGCAACAACATTGATAGTAAGACAAAATGAAGAGGTGATGCATGTGGTCAGTGAGCTTGAACTAGATCGTTACAATTGTACATGAGAGAGATGGAAGACGTAGCAACAGAAAGAGGAGAGTAGGTGTGGCCTGTCGAGTGGCGGATGGCATCCACCTGAAAAATGTGACAACAAGAAAATTATGAGTTCTAATCGACTACTCTAATACCATAAGAAGTTAAAGAAAAACATATTCTTATTGATTCAACAAATATACATACAATGCCTCTAGTAAGAGATTTAAATAGTCAATAACAAAGATGAACATAGAAACTAAATCAACTCCAATCTAATCTAATAAAATCATAGTCCAATATATATATAATAAGATCCAATAAAATCCTAATCCTATCTTTATTTTCATAATACTTCGTAAAAAATAAAACTTATTAAAAGCAACTCTATGCCAAAGTGAAAAAGGAGCAAAGTGTGATGCAAAGGATTTTATTGCATGAAAAGGTTAATAAAAATGAAAGATCGGGCCAAAAGTTAAGCTTTCTAATAGTTGGAGAGAAGTACAAAAAAGTTTTCACTAGCCTAAAGGATATATATATGTATAAACTTTGTGCACTAAGTCTTCAATTCATTTTCCTAACTCAAAATATTTGACTTGATGTAGGCGTATGGGAATTGGGTTGAAACTTGTTAAATCAATCGAAGATTGGGTGATAAAAAGTGGAGCAGAGTACATTTGCGTGGCCATGGAGGAGAACAATGTTGCATCTACCAACCTCTTCATTCTGAAATGCAATTATGTGAAATTAAGCTCCCTAGTGATACTCATTCAACCCATTAATTCCTGTGCTAGGCATCCCTCACAAGATGTCAAGATAGAGAAGTTGAGCATAGATCAGGCAATTTCCTTGTACAAGGATCGACTGGGAGGCAAAGGGTTCTGTCCAGTTGACATCGATGTGATTCTGAAAGAAAAGTTGAGCCTCGGCACCTGGGTCTCATTTTTCAATGGAGAGGAATGGGCTGGTTTACATGGCAAACAGAAGAATGAGGACTTCACCAGTAGAACTCCAAGCTCTTGGGCCATCCTTAGCATATGGAATACTTGTGGGATTTACAAGCTTCAAATAAAAAAGGCATCTCCATTGAAGTGCCTCCAAACCACTCTAAGCCTTGCAAGTGCAAAAATTTTCCCTTGCCTCAAAATACCGATTTGTGACCTACTCCACAAACCCTTTGGATTTCTCTTCCTGTATGGGTTTCATGGAGAGGGTGAGAGGCTTGGGGAGCTAATGAAATCTCTATGGTGCTTTGCCTGTAATATGGCTGGAAACATGAAGGACTGCAAGGTGATAATTACAGAGCTAGGGGTCAGTGATCCTCTCAGAGGGCATGTTCCCCAAGGGACCTCCATGTTATGCATGGATGATCTTTGGTGCTTTAAAAAAGTGAGGCCCAGTGATGACGAGGAGCAGTGGACGACAACGCAATCAGCAGGATGTTATTTCGTTGATCCAAGAGATTTCTAAGGGTTACTAGTTCGCTAGCTATTGGTTAGTCGCTATAGACAAGAGAATGCATACTAACTCAATAGTGTCCATGAACACTGCAATTCATGATCAATGAACAATCCTTGAAGCTGTTCTTAGTTATCAAATAGTTAAAATATTTATTCGAGAAAATTAGTAAAATAACCTTATAACATAACCGTGGTTGGTCCTAAAATAACGTGATAGTTGTCTCTAAAAAAATGGAGCAATGGTTATTTTTTGAAGTTATACCAAAACCCGTGTAAAGAGCATTTTCATTCATATTATTATTAAGTACTTGAGAGGAACCTTCCCTTCTTTCTTCCCTTCTCTCTTTTATATGCACAGGACCAAAATGGATCCTCTCCTGCCACTTATGACCTGTTGAGGTCCTGCCTAACAGGTGGCATGTCACGATTAGCAAGCCATGCTACCTATCTTATGACTTGCTAAGGCAGCAGGAGAGGATCCTCTCCTGCCACTTATGACCTGTTAAGGTCCTGTCTAACATGTGGTAGGATACTTTTGGAGGGAAAAAATGAATTACAATTGTTCTGTTGGAGGGAAAAAGTGAATTTCCTGCCACTTGTTAGACATGACCTTAACAAGTCATAAGCCGGCAAGAGAAGATCCTTTGTGACTATCTTATCTTAATGCATAGTGGAAAGATGTTACCAAGTAGAATGAATGATTAAGCACATTCTATGTTGAAAAGTGTCTTGATTTCACATGGTTGTGAGCTGTGCATAACTCAACATCCAAGGAAACTATAATTCTTTTAAAAGTTTTAGTATTTGGGGTTTCTTAAAACCCTTAACTATTTAGGGTTTTCTTGGGTGAAAGACTAGTAGTAGTTTAGGTTTCGTCAAGATTTTGTAGAGAAGCAATAACATATTTTGTGTGAAGAGTTCGTAGGA
>JAOXJP010229382.1:0-10960 GCA_025762735.1 Platanus orientalis | reverse complement strand
TTCCCAACTATTGATACCCAAGTGTGTAATGAAGTATAATGGTTTATAAGTGTTTAATAATGTTTATTATAATATTTTCTAACATTTCATTAAAAAATTCCAAGCCTTACATAGTGTTTCTGTAGATTCCATAGGTGACAACATATGTCATAAGTGTGATGGTTCTCCCTACCATTATAGATGGTTGTTTCCTATATTTAATGATTCCTAAGTGTGAATTAGTGATTGTTCTATCAAATCTTGAAGTTTCAAATCAAAATTCTTTCATTTGACGCGTTTCTCACCGTCTCTCGGTTTCGGACGCCGTCTCTTCGCGATAAGTTGCGAGATGCAAGACGTTTCCGTCTCTCAAAGCCACGATACAAGTCGTGATAACGAGATTTTGAACCTTATCTGTATCTTAGTTTTAGAATCGATTAGTAGCCGAATGTATGCCTCATACCTGAAATATATAATATTTTAGCATATTTTCATTGTTCCTCTATATGCATAAGTTAGTAATATGCTTTTAAGAAGTGATGGTGTATGGACATGTCAAATCTCACTATTTAGTGTGCGAAGTGGATTTCCTGTAGCTACTTTACTATAGCATTGCACCATCGTGCGACACGTCAAGGGATCTACTTAATTCATGGGTTTAGCAAACCGCTATCCAAACTTTGGTTAAGTAGTGAGTTGCGTAACCTAAATGCATGGTTAAATTTGTGGGTTGAGTACACTAAAAGCAGGGTTTGAATTAGGGGGGGCAATGTTTGACACAACCCGTGAACTTGAGATTACCCAACACGAAAATTGGTGGGTTTGGGTTTAGTGTAATCGTGTTTCGTGTCAAATTGGGTTGACCCACTTTGACACAATTAATAAATGGGTAAAATCTGCGTTGACCTGTTTAACCCGAATAAATTAATCAAGTCTAAGTGGGTCGACCCGCTATAACCTGACCTATTTAACCCATATAGTTAAATTACTTTTTTATTCCATTTAAAATTATATTTTAAACAAAAAAATATATATTAAAGGTTATTTAAGTAAATTTATATATAAGTCGCCGATCGCCATCACCGGTGAGTGTTGGAACAATCTCTCTCTCTCTCTCGTCATCGCCAATTGCCATCCCTTTTCTTCCTTTCTCAAGGTTTCCAAAAACAGTACATCACCAACCATAATTATTTGTCCAAAACCAAATTTGTAGGGAATCAACACCAACAGATGCAATAATCGGTGAATTGTCTTTCAGTTAATTATTTGCCAAAAACCAAATTTGCAAGGAATTTGTTCAAAAAGTGAATCTCTCTCTCTCCATATTCCTTTTTTTTTGGTCTTCATTACTTTAATTATTTGAATTACTTTCGATCGTTAGGGTTTGGAATTTTAAAGAAAATTTTCATTTATGGAGTTTGCATTTCACATTTCGTTTTTCCTTTGTTCTCTTTGCAAATTTAGGTTGTTTTTAGTTTATATAGACCTAGGGTTGATACGTGAATTGTCTTTGGGTTGATGGAATTGGATCTCAAATAGAGATGGTTAACTTAATTGTCTAGTTTGTTGTTTTAACAGGTCTATTACTAGGCATAGAGTGTATGTTTTGATGATCTATGGTTTAGGATTGATTGTAGCTTCTTTGAACCTTAAATGGTTGTAATGCATTGTTATATGTTTATTGATATATAAATTTTTATTCTTATATTGTTGTCATTGTTCTATCTTCATAATTGCATTGAAATCCTTTCTGGTTGCCATGCATCTATCAAGCTATGATGGAGCTTAAGCTTTGCGTGGAACCTTCTGAATAGAAAATTAAAGTTTGTACCATTTGTGGTTTAGGTTTCTATTTAAAGAGGATGCAATGATCTTTGTTGAGAGTGCTTAGCTATGTTGAACCACTAGTTACTTTGGAATGGTAAAAAATTAATTGAACCAAGAAAGTGAATTATTCTGATAAGTTGTAGGTTTGAATTGATATATGTGGGTTTGCAAACCCATTTCCTTCCTTGGTAGCTTATTGACATGGTAGTGTTCTCATTCTCTTTATTTTTGTATTTTTTTTATAAGAAAATTGAAGAAGTAATGTGATTTAGTTCATGTGATATGTTTTCTTGGTGTAGGTTTTAGCTCAAAACTTTAATCATTGTAGCAACATATAAGGATTGTGAGGTTGTTGTGTTTGAATTAAATCTTATAAAGGTTTGTCTATCCTTGTTTTGTTTGAAAGCATAGGAAAACAATTTTTGTTATGCATTTGTATTTATTATTTATTTTTGCTATCTTATTGTTTTGTTTTAATAACCATTGTAGTGTTGTTTTCATTATTGCATTCTAAACAAATTTTATGTAAGACATCTTATATTGTTGTTTTGTTTTAGTTATTTAGTCTTATTTTTTGTATATAGATGAACGAGGAAGAATTTGAAATTGATAGTGTGGATATCATTATTGAAGAAGAAGAATGTAAAAAAAATGATAATGTTGTTGGACTAGAAGAAGGTTTCATTGGTATAGAGTGTCAAAAAAAGAGATCAAATAGAAAGAAGACTTCAACTGTTTGGTCATTTTTTGAGATGCTTCCTTTAGGGAAGACAAGATACCACGGTGTAAATGCAAGAAATACGAAAATACATATATGGTTTCAAGTAAGTACGAAACTAGAAATTTAAAGTGTCATTTGGCTAGTTGTGTGAGAAGAGACACGTGAGAAATATGACAATTGTTTTTAAGTTAAAGTGATGACTCTTTGTCCTTGAGTGCCTTTAAATTTGACGTTGAAAAATTTCAAAAATTATTAATTGTTGCAATTGTTATGCATGATTTGCCTTTTCAATTTGTTGAATATGTGGGCATAAGAACAATATTTTTGTACTTGTGTGATGATCTACCACTTATCACTAGAAATACTGCTAAGGCTGATCTGGTGAAGATGTATGGAAGGGAGAAAGAGAGGATTAAATTTATGTTGACTGATGCTCCTTATATAATTAGTTTTACATCTGATTTGTGAGTTTTATAACAACTGATGAATTTATGTGCATCACTGCACATTTTCTTGACAAGAATTGAGTTTTACAAAAAAGGGTGCTGAATTTTTGTTTCATGCCACTACCACACAATGAGATATCAATGTTTAAAAAAATTTATAATTTATTGTGTGAGTGGGGCATTGAGAATAAAGTTTTTTAATAACTTTTGACAATGTTTTTTCGAATGATGTTTCTGTTGATATGTTGAGAACTCAATTGAACATTAAGAGATAACTTATTTGTGATGGTGAGTTCTTTCATATGCGTTGTTGTGCTCATATTCTAAATTTGATAGTACATGATGGGTTAAAAGAGCTTGATATTGCTATCCAAACGATTCATGAAAGTATTAAGTATGTTAAATGATTACAAGATAGAAAAAAAGTTTCTAGATTTTGTCAATTAAATGTCTCTGGATAGCAAGGAAGGTTTGAAACACGATGTCCCTATCAAATGGAATTCTACTTTTCTAATGCTTGAGAATGCTCTATTCTATCAGCATGCTTTTTGTCACTTAGAGTTGACTGTCTCTAATTATACGCATTGCCCTATTGTTGTTGAATGGGATAAGATAGAAAAAATTGACATTCTTGGCTATTTTTTATGATGCTACTCATGCATTTTCTGGTACCAAATATCTTACAACTAACTTATATTTAGTTTTCATGATTTTTTTTGACCCTAAAGCAACAAATTGAGAGTGAAGATGATTACATGAGGAAAGTAGCAGTTCAAATGCATACAAAATTTGAGAAATATTTGTATGAGTTTAATGGGTTGTTAGTTATAGCAGTTATTTTGGATCCTTGTTATAAACTTCAATTTATGGATTTCTGCTATAAGAAGATTTATGGAGTTAGCAATTCTATTGCATATTTGTGTTTTGTGAAAAGTTATTTTCTCTCTTTATAGAATATGCAAGTAATGCTCCTATAACTTCTACCACATATGTTGAAAAACATGATGGTAAAGCCATTCATGAAACCCAAAACAAATCTTTTAGCAGAGAAATTACAGAAATGATGAAGGTAATATTTTTTTATTTAATGAATTATATGATATTATTACTATTTATTTTTTGAAGCGAAATTTGTTGTTGTGATTTTTTATGTAGGAGTTTGATTCATTTGAAATTGATGAATTTGCTACCTGTGCACAAAAGAATCAAATGGAACTCTATTTAGAAGAGCCAAAAATGGATCGAAGTACAAAATTGGATGTTCTTACTTTTTAGACAGCAAATCAATTTTGATATCCAGAATTAGCTTTCATGGCTCGTGATATTTTGAGTATTCCTATTTCAACCATTGCCTCAGAATCCACTTTTAATGCATTTCTGAATTGATCAATTCAGAAGTGCACTTAATCCTGATATTGTTGAGGTACTAGTTTGAACTAGAGATTGGTTATAAGGAGAAAAATGTAACCTTATTCATATTCTTAGTTATTTCATATTTAACTCATATTTTGTCCATATGTTTTCTTTAATATTTAGCCTCATGTCAATTGACATTATTGTTTCTATTTTTGACATAGATGTCACACAAATGAAATGTGATGAATTCGTTGAAGACATCATGCATATGAAAATCAACAAGGATTCGAAAGATGATACTCCATCATCCACTACCGCCTCCACTTTTGTTAATCCTAATGTTTAATAATAGGTATATCACATATCGATAATGTGTAATTTTTGGCATTGCATAGCTTTTAATATTATTTTCACAATAATATTATATTTTTCTCACTTTTTCATAATTATAGTTTTGTTTGCTTGTAGGTTTCACATCGTACATGATCATGGCGGTGTACTATAATGCATGACTTGGACATGATGGATGATACTTTTTATTGGACATATAGAAAAAACTATGATAGTTTTTCTTTATCTAGATTTAACTTGAACTTCAATGAATTGTGTTTATTTTTTATTGTATACACACTAAAAATGTTTCACTTTGTTTTGATTGGATATGCACTAAAAACTTTTAATTGATGTTATCATCAAATTGACTTTGTTTAGAATCTATTTATATATAATTATTATAATTTGTATGCTTGTGATTTAATGATGTACATAGCCCTTGATAGAGTGGAATGACAAAACATGATTCATGTAGCAACCCTATGTAGTTGGGTTAACATTTTGTTGTTATGGATGTTGTTGTTGTGGATTCTTATATGACCTGTTATTTTGTTAACTGTTTTATGCCACTAATAACAACTAGTATTATTACGGGTGCTTTGTTTTACTAGATTATTCTGCATTAGTCATGGCTAGTTTACTGATTTAGTGTAATAGTGGGATAGACTCTAAGTAAGCTAACCCCAATAGTTGTGGTAAGACTTTGTTGATTGGTTGAGTCATGGCTAGTTTACCTTGTGATGAGAATAGTTTATTGAGAGTGTTTTATATCAATGTGTTTTCTTACTATCGAATGATACTATTAATATAAACTCTACTTCTAACTACCATGTTCTCTTGGAAAATTATGTTCCTTTGCTCCCTCCAACATATATTCAAATGTTTTTTTTTTAATATTTGTATAATCTTTCATCTTTATATTATGCGTTTTCCCTACTTTCTACAGTTCATGTTTGTTGGTCATCATTTAAAATTTTACCTAGTACAACTTGGGTAAATTACATTCTCAAAGCACCATTGACATCCACACACTAATATGGTATGGGTACAACATAGAATGTCACACTCATTATTAATTATCTTAGTAGTTAGCTTTGGTAGGTGATAGTGGTCTGGATAATGTTATCAAAGGATATCATTATCTCAATATTAATGTTGCTGGTAGTGTAGGTTTGAAGTGTATTATCATCTGTATCTTTATGTTTATGGTGATCCAAGCATGATTGTATGAATGTCTAGTATAGTTTCAGCTAGATGATGGTGTTCTATGCATGTGTCATCTCATGCTTTGATTTATGTTGGATGTGTAGGTATGTTGCCAAAGACTTTTTTTCTAGTCTTTGAGTTGTTTAACAAGCTCATAGAAGTAACATGAATCATGGGAATTACTAGAATTTATCTTGTGATAAACATTAAATGGTTTGGATTAATTAATATATGTTAGTACTTCTAGATATTGACCATATATTTCTATCAAGATTGTCAGGCTTTGTTGATTGGTTGAGTCAAGAATCTTCACAGTGGGTTCATCATTCTTGCAAGGAATCGAAAAAGCATGTCTATGTGTGCCAAAGAAGAGTTGTGTTCACCACAACCCTTTGAGGGCTCTCTTGGAAACATTGGATTGTTTATCAAAATGTAAACATTGTGATATGGAAACATTGTCTTCACCCAATCATCATAGGGGATTCATTCAAAAACATGTCACTAGAGTAGAGAGTATAGATGGAGAAGGGAGATTGTTTATTAATATGTATTTTTTGGAATGTTTTTTGTTGAATTTGAAATATTTTAGCTTTAAAATAATGTTAGTTTTATTTAGAAATCAATCTTTTAATTTTCAGTCATTTTTTGAGTTGGTTTGACAATATCTATTTATCAAACGAGTTGATATGGGTTGTGTTCAATCGTGTTAACCCGACATGATCCATTTGTTAAACGGTTAATATAGATCATGTTCAATCGTGTCAACCCGACACTACCCATTTATTACATGGGTTATGTGGGTCGAGTTTGTGTTAACCCGACATAACCCATTTGTTAAATAGGTTACGTGGATCGTGTTGTGTTACTTGTTTAATAAACAGGTCATGTTAGGGTTGAAGTTTTTTTACATGATTAATATATAGGTTGTGTTCAAGTTGGCACATATAGTTGTATACCCTTACCTCAACATGACATGAACCCGACCTGCCAACACGAATTGCCACCCTTACCAACAAGGTCATATCACATTTTAGCACTTAAAAGGAGACCAACAAGGTAATCTAATGAGATTGTTGTGTCCTTGCTTGTGTTAAATTTACAATGCTTTCATAAGAAGGTTGAATTTGATTCATTATTAGGGTAATGAAATCATCATCATTAACTAGTTTTCCAAGGAGGGAGATCTTATCTGCTATACCATTCACTTTGTCGAGATAATCAAAGATAGAAAGATTACCTCACTTTATAGTTTGAAGTTAATTCGTTGATTGTATAATTCTTGTTCGAGATTGTTATCCAAACCACTTCTCAAGTGAATGCCAAACATTTCAAGATGTGGATAAACAAACAATAATGGATAGCACATTAGAAGTGAGTGTGGCATTAATCCAACTAAGTAGAAATTGATCCTTTTTTTTTCATTCAAGATAGCAAGGATCAATCTATTGAAGTATATTAATTCGTGTATCTCCTAACACCTTAAGATTTTGGGAGAGACTCTCTCTGTTTGGCGGTGGCGTGCTTGAGCTTGGGATCGATTAAGGGCAAGGGCAAAGGCAAGGGTAAGGGCACACACTTAAAGCATGTTAGAATCATCTACTTTAGAAGAAGAAGACATGTTAACTACTTTAGGGATTGAATCCAAAGAAGACTCTGGAATGAGAGCATAAGGATTCTAGTCACCCACTTACTTTTGCTTGTCTAAGTCACTTTTATTCTTTATTTGAGTGTATACTTTAAGTTTAGTCTCCCCCTCTCTACCAACACCAATGTTATCAAAATAAAACAAATAAACTGGGGGAAGAAGTAGAATTTTGGAAGAAGAAGATAATTCTTAACTTGAATGCTCCCCTTGAAGAAGTATCTTACACAAAGAAAATAAGGGAATAGATTCAAAGAATGTCACATTGCAAGAAACAAACTTCCTTCGAGTAAGTAGGTGAAAACACCTATAACCTTTATGATCAACACCTTAGCTTAGAAAAACGCACTTAAGTGTTTTTGGATTGAGCTTGGTATAATTAGAATTAGATATATGCACATAACAAATACACCCAAATGTTTTTTGAGGGAAGAGAGAACAAAGGAGTTCCAGGTGATAAAACTTCAATTAGAGATTTAAAGGAGATAACACATGAATGCATAAGAACTAAAGGTCTTAGGTACATTCCTTGTAAATATGAGTGCTCGAGCGATCTCAAGTATGTTCCCAAGAGATAGCAATGTTCCTTCTTAGGGGGGTGTTGAAGTATATTAATTTGTGTATCTCCTAACACCTTAAGGTTTTGGGAGAGTTGGTTAATTTACCGTCAACGGAAATTTCACAAGGGTATGTGAAGGGGGGGGAGCATTCAATTCCACTATTTCTGATGATGAATTGCCTCTGTTAGAATGTTAGAGGGTTGGGGAGCCAGAATAAAAGGCTTAGAGTAAAGGAGATGTGTAGTATCAAAAAGGTGGCTCTTTTGTGTTTGCAAGAAACCAAGCTAAAAAGTTCCGGGTGGAGAGGGGCGAGGGACATTTAGGGGTGCAGAAATTGAGATTTTATTCATAAGAAGGTAAAAAGCTCGTCGGTTGGTATCCTTGTCACCTAGAATAGGGAGATGATTGATGTGGAAGAGTATCAGATTGGGAATTTTATAGTCTCAATCAAATGCAAGTCTATCAATGACTCTTTTAATTGGAGTTTTTCTGTACTTTACGGGCCCACAAACTCAGGTAGAAGGGAAGTATGTGGAAGGAGCTAGAAGAGGTTCATTTTCTTTGGGAAGGCCCTTGGCTTGTTGCAGGAGACTTTAATGTAGTGGGGTTCCCTTCTAAAAAATTGAGAGCTTACTAATTTTCGTCCCAAATAAGAAGATTCTTGGAATTCATAGAGGACAACAAGCCGATGGACCTTCCCCTCTTGGGTGCCTCCTTTACTTGGATCAACAAGCCGGATCCTCCGTCCATGACCAAGCTGGATTGCTTCCTATTGACAGCAGATTGCTTTGCCCACGGGTAGACCACACTCCCATCCTGCTTTGGTTTGGGAAGACAGATTTTAGTCCTGCCCCATTCAGATTCAAGCTCATGTGGCTTGAAGTGGACAGTTTCAAAGAAAAGGTGATTGAATGGTGGACCTCTATTAATATAGAAGGAAAAGATGGTTAACGGTTATGTACCGGGTCAGAAGCTCAGAGCTCTAAAAGAAAAACAAAATAAAATAAAAGGTGTAATAGGGAGGAGTTAGGGAAAGTTAAGAAACACAAAGAGCACTACCTTCAAAAGATAGCAGCCCTGGACAATATAAGGAGCAGCATGGGGGGCTTTCTCTGGCCAAACAAGGAGAAAGAGAAGAAGTCAAGAGAAAGCTTGATGAGTGGTTAAAAATGGAAGAAATAAGTTTGAGGCAGAAATCTAGAATATCATGGCTCAAGGACAGGGATAGGAATACTAATTTTTTCCAAAAGAAGGAAAGTATGAGGTCCAATCAGAGTCTCATAAAAAAGCTTAAGAGGGATAGGTTTGGGTGCATGCGAAGGATTACCTAACAGCCACCATTCTGGAATTCTATTCTCACCTCTATTCCGAGGAATTTCCTAAGTGTCCCCAATTGAATGGAATCAATTTGAGCAAAGATATCAAATGAAAAAAGGGCAAAGCTTGAAAGCCCTTTCTCATGCGAGGAGGTTTTTTCAAAGCTATAAGTAACCTCCAAGAAGAGAAAGCACCAGGGCCTGACGAATTTCCCATCAAGTTCTTCAAGATCTTCTGGGAGGTTCTTAAAGATGTGTCATGAATGCAATGGAGAATTTTTATCAAAATGCTTCCCTTTGCAGGTTCATTAACTCAACTTTCTTAGTGATTATCCCCAAAAAGAAGGGAGAAGAAAAGCTATAAGACTTCCAACCTATAAGCCTTATTAGGAGCTTTTATTAAATTCTCTTCAAGCTTCTAGCCCATAGACTAGAAGGGGTCTTGGAGTCCATCATTTCTTAGTCTCAGGTGGCTTTTGTCAAGGGAAGGCAAATTTTGGACTGCTCTGTTGAAGTATATTAATTTGTGTATCTCCTAACACCTTAAGGTTTTGGGAGAGTTGGTTGATTTATTGTCAACATGGTATCAAAGCAGGTTTGATTATGAGTTCAAATCCCAGTGGAAGTATTTTCCCGGATCTAGTGTTGTGTGCATGTGTATGCGTTGTGTGGATCTGTGCCTAGCTCCCCAAGTGTGTTCCTAGGAGAGAACAGTGTTCCTCCTGAGGGGGGTGTTGAAATATATTAATTTGAGTTTCTCCTAACACCTTAAGGTTTTGGGAGAGTTGGTTAACTTACCGTCAACATGCTCCCTCATAGCAAATGAGTGTGTTGACTACTAGGAAAGAATAGACCAAGGTGTGATCTTCCAGGCGGATATGGAAAAGGCCTATGACCTGGGACTTTCTTATTGACTCGTTGCGTAGAATGGGTTTCAGGCAGTGGTGGTTCCTTTGGATCCTCACATGCATATCATCAGCCTCCTCTATTATGCTAAATGGCTCCTCCGTGGGGTTTTTCAGAAGCTCTAGATGCCTTCATCAAGGTGACCCCCTTTCCCCCCTCCTGTTTAACATAGTGATGGAGTCATTATGCCAGTTGTTTACAAAAGCTGAATCAATGGAGTTGATTCAAGGATGCCGGATCGGTGATGGAGGTTCTTCTATCCCTCTCATCTAGTTTGCTAACGACACCTTGTTCCTCGTGAAGGTGGACCTTGAGCAAGTGCAGCACCTTTGATGCATCCTCCTCATGTTTGAGGCGGTTTCCGAGCTGAAAGTTAACCTTTGAAAGTCTAAAATCATAGGTGTGGGAAAGGCGCAAAATGTTAACCTGTTAGCGGATGTTTTCAGGTATTCTAGAGTTGAGCTACTGGTCACTTATCTTGGGCTGCCCCCTAGAGCAAAAGCCCAAGCCGTGTCAATGTGGGACCTAGTTGTGGAAAGGAAGGAAAGATGATTAGCCCTATGGAAAGGAAAAATCCTACATAAAGGTGGAAAGGTACAACAACAACAACAACAAACAGCCTTATCCCAACTATTTGGGGTCGGCTACATGAATCCTGTTCCGCCATT
>JAOXJP010229381.1:0-10960 GCA_025762735.1 Platanus orientalis | reverse complement strand
TTGGTCATTATGGTGGAGTCCGATTTTGAATTTGAAATCTCAAAGTACTATATCGGACAGTCACAAATTGATACGGTATGACGGAAGGCTTAGGAATTGACTTTGAAGGTCGTTTCCAGATTTCCAGAACCCCAAGGTTTGAAGGCATCCTAGATCTATATAAAGTGTTTGATTGACCATTCGATGTGAATCTTGTTCAGAATTTGAAAGATTTTAAGTCGAGGGTCGAGATTCATTTAAAATTGAAACAGTGGATTTTGATGATCGAACATTCTATCTCAAAGACTCGGGACATTCTGGATGCATCTATGATGTTAAATTGATCATTTAGGGTGTATTTTGATAAGATTTTTGAAAGATTATAAATCAATGACCAAGATTTGTTGAAACATGATATGACCGAATTCGTTGATCAAATACTCAATTTATGGGTTTTGGACAATTCTGGATGCATCCGTGACACCTGATTGATTGTTCGATGCTTGTACAATGAGATTCGGTGGTCCACCTTTAATGAGGGGTAAAATTGTATTTTTTAGTATAGATGTAACCGAACTTAGAACAACAATTCAAAAAGCTATGAGATTAGGAGAGATGATAGGACGATGAAAAAAAGTGGGTCCAACAAAGATCTTAGAAAAATCAAGGGTTTAGAGTGCCAAATTAGGAAAGAATGGGGATGACCTAAAAATGATAGGTCATCTAAGCACCTTGGTTTCCTAGGATACCCAAAATTCTAGAAAGTTAGTGCTCCCCATTAAAAGAAACCTTTAGACCCTAGACCAAAATTAGGTGCTGACAGACCCTACTCGTGGGATTTGGCACGAGATCAGGACCCTACCCATAGAGTTGGTTATAACAAACGAATACTTTATATTGAACATTTGGACATCAAACATTAAACTTTTAGACATCGAGCATTAGACCTCTTTAGATATTAAACTTTGGACTTCTTCAAATATTGAACCTTGTGGACTCCAGACACTGTGAACATTGAACATATAACACTTTGAACTCCTCCGGATATTAAATTTTGAACATTGTGAACCATGTGGACTCCAGACACTTTGAACATCGAATTATAAACACTCTGAAATCATAGAACAACAGATCTCTTAAGACTAACATATGTCATTGAATTTGTGAGCTTTGACATCTGCATTAAATTATTATTTGAACTTATATCTTTATTTTGAACCATTGACTTCTGTTTGACACGTGACTATTGATATTTTCTACTAGCATGATTGTGATTACTATTTTGATATATGTTTAGCTTTGTATTGACCTTTGGACATGCTAGTATTCGGATTATCTATAGTCTGCTATATTGCTCATAGGTTGGGACTAACCCAACTGTTTGTTTTTCATACTACCCTTTGTTGCAAGTCATCCATCCGAGGGACCTGTCACGACATCCTTAGTTTTTTTCCTTTGTTATGGACATATTTGGGATCCCTGTTATGTTGGGTCCATACCTTGGATTAGTAGACATTCAGTTTCCTTATGTATATTTTAGGTGAGAGGGCACCCTTATGATGTGGTTATCGATTACTATAATATAATGATTATCTTTAGAGAGTATAGTGATAGTCTTGTTGAGACTCCTGTTATTGGATTATTGTGATCTTTATGAGTTAGATTTATGTTTCCGTAATTATTGAAATTAAAATGTGATACGCTTCCATAGATTTAGTGATTTTTTTACTATTGAATTAATTTAACTCAATGTATCTTAAGATAAATACTAATTGAAAACATGTGGCTATTGGACCTTTATTGTGGGCCTATGATTTGGGCAATCTTATGTGATTATCGGATTTTGGATAGGTAGCAAATTCAAATCCGGGTTTGGGGGCGTTACACATGGTATATGGCATGTAACTTTAGGCGGTTGGTCCATTTAGTCTATCCTTAATTTATTTATATTGGACGAGAGATGTATTATTTTGATATTTTGGGTTAGGCCCCTTTATGGGCGAGATTTGTATATACTATTACTATGAGCATATCAAGGCCCCTTTACTTTGGTTTCATGATATTTGGATTCATTGTCTATGATAAACAGGTTTGAAGCAGGTCATTCCCATGTCACTGATCTAAACCTAGACCACTACACGACCCATAGATTCAGGTTGTAACACGTTTGGTCCTTCATTTTCCCACAAGGGTGTAGTGTAATAGAAATCCTTCTAAAATGGCTTTCTTCCTTTGGAATTCCAGCTCAGATAAAATTTTCCATAGACCACTTGGACATGAGAGAGTGAAATTTATTAAACAAATGTGTAATGTGTTATTTATGGGAAGAACTAGTAACCACTTGTTTATACATTGTTTGTTTGTCCATTCATTTTGGAGTTCCTTCCTTGAACATGTGGGGGTGGTGGATTTTCCCTCATGATCTTATATATATATATTTTTCACTAGATGGTATCTTGCAAGAAGTTTGGTGGAAATCACTAATGTGATTTTGGGATTACATTTTCTTAAGCCCTTTGCTGGAATGTTTGAAAGGACATGAGTAGACAAATACTTGATAACAAAGTTGCTTGTGTTGATGATCTTTGATTAATATACATTCACAAGTGGTGTTCCACCAGAGACGGACTTTGACATTCAACATTTTGTATTTGAAAATGGTATAGAGAGAATCACAATTCTTTAAGATAGCTTGTTTTTTGTTGGGTGTTTGGTTTGATCTATTTATGTTTCTTTTTATTTTTTGTTCTTGCATTTATTATTTATGTTCACTAGCCAAGTGAATTTCTTTGTTTTTCTCCTTCATCTATTTGATGAATTTTCTTTCACCTTCATAAAAAAAAAATTAAAAAATAAAAAGATATTAGTGATCAAACTTGAAACAAATATTTTATTTTTTTGAATTTCAGGCTTTAAAAAATTAGATATTAGTGATCAAACCTGAAGCAAAAAATAAAATAAAAAATTCACACTTTAATAAATTTAGATATTAGTGATTAAAATTGAAACAAAAAATTTCAGAATTTTAAGCATTAATCCTTCAAAAATTTAGATATTAGTGATCAAAATTAAAAAAAAAAATCAATAGTTTAAAGGTTTAATCCACTAAAAGCACATAGACGAGCATTCCAATTCCAAACTTTTAAAACGTATACAATAGCATCCCCATTTCATAATTCTAGGCCTAAATCCTTAATTTTTTTTTTCCTGTATAGACAAGAACATTCCCATTTTAGACTTTAAAGCATATACAAGAGTACTTCCATTTTAGAATTTCAGTTTCAAACTCTAAAGCATATACATGAGCACTTCAATTTCATAATTTCAGGCCTTATATGTGTGTGTGTGTGTGTGTGCATATACAAAGGCACTCCCATTTTAAACTTTAAAGTATATATAATAACACTCCCATTTTAGAATTCCAGTTTCATACTTTAAAACAAATACAAGAGCACTCACATTTCAAACTTTAAAGCATATATAATAGCACTCCCATTTTAGGCTCTAAAGTATATAAAATAGTACTCCCATTTCAGACTTCCAGGCCTTAATCCTTAAAAGAAAATTGAAATTAAACTTGTTAGTATGTACATAAACTATATTGTTGTTGGTTGTCAACAACAAAATTTATCATGTCACCGGATTAACTTGTATGGACTTCTGGTTCGGATTACCAAAATGACATATTCATTAATGCCTTTAGACTGAGGAATTTTGCAACAGAACAATAACACACAATTTGATAAAAGACAAAACTTTCATTAATTTGAAAAAATACAATATAAATTGATAATGTATATTTAAATAGATTGCCCCAGACCTTCTCTTAAAGTCAATGGAGAACTTCGTTGAATCCGACTGTGAAATATAATTGATATGCTTGATATACAACTTTTCGAGATCTATTAACTAGACTTAGGTTAACTGCTACTATTACTGCTATTTTATGATAAAGATAAATTATTTGATATATGTTTGATTGGATATTTCTTATGTTATCATATTCTCTATTATTAAGACCCTTTCAATGGCATCATCATTGCCATGTTCACTCACAACCTTTTTTCAGTATGGATCGTAAGTATTCCACTTGTTATATAGTCTAAACCGTGGGTTTCGTACTCATTAGTTGGTTCACCCATGACTTATATATGGGACGACTATCATGCGTTGCTATGCTCTAACCTCTCTATCCCTTGTTTAAAGTGTCATACTCAATAACCATCCATTAGATCATTACTTGTTTTCACGTGCTATTCATTAATTGACGGATTTCAAATTATAGACTAACAATTGTGATCAATCCTAATACAACACCACATACATGTTTATGTGTGCGTAATTAATCCAACATCTAACCAATTAATAGAAAAATCACATAATATGGTATAACGTCCAACATTTTCAAAACTCTTAACGTTTTCTTAGAGAAAAAAATTAAAACAAAAAACAAATATTAATTTGAAAAAACTTATCAGAACTTAACCAACGTCAATAAGTGTTGTTAGAGCCAATGAAAGTCGTTGGAATAAATGAAGACGACGACGACAATTTAGTGGAGGTCACTGAAACAAATGGAAACGATAACAAACGGTCAATGGAGATCATTGGAGTGCCCCGGTGACGGAGCATACATTGGGGTGGAGTGTACTCAATGGAGTGTGTCGTTGGACGGAGTTGATGATGAGTTTACTCTATCCAGAGGGCGTCGAGAAGGTTTAGGTTGGGAAAAAGGTAGGTGTGAACAAAGCATGAAAGGGGTCAAGGCATTTGATGAGTACTTAATGGTAAGGCTAAAATCAGGCTAAAATCCCTAATAACTCATTAGTACAATCTGTCTTGTCCGAACATTAATATTGTCAATAATATATAATATATAAAATTATTATATAAACATATTATTTATTATTATAAAATTCGTGTCCAAACCAAGCCTTTAACAAGCTGAACTTAGTGAAGCTTGGCATGGGCTCAGTTTGGAAACAAACTTAAATCAAGGTTTAGCTCTATGAATTTAAAACAAGGCTCAGGCTCAGCTCATGATGAGCCTAGCTCTGAGATGAGTTGAGCTATCTCGGCTTATTGACAGCCCTCTAAACACATATGCCGAATTATGGGTGACCGCTCAAACCAAAAAGCTTCCGTATACCCGTCTCAACCAAGATAGTGGTGGACCGGTGGTATTATTTTAAAATACGGATGACGACCGACCGGGCTGATTCGATCCGGCCAGGTCATTGACCATCCGGTCCATCTTTTATAATATCGGAATAAAGCACACCCGGCCGCAGCCAAAATCCTCGCTTCACTTCACCCTTCTACAGTCCATTTCGAAGCATAAAAACGCGGGATCGAGACTTTCCCTCTCATCGCCGTTGCGAGGGTTCTAAGTTTTAATCAATCCCCTTCTCAGATCAGAGACGGAGGAGCTCCTAAATGGCGAGTGCCGCAGCTGCCATTGACCAGGCGGCGAACCCGAAGTCTGTCGACGAATCTCTCTGGTGGGACTCCTTCGCCGTTCTCTTGAACGACTTCGAGAATGCCCCTCTCTCCACCGCTATTCCACACTCGCTGGTAAAATCACTTCGACCCTCATGCTTTTATTTATTTATACTTGGAAGTCGACGCTCTGTAACCCCATCCCTCTTCGCTCAGGTAAAGAAGTTAAAGAACAATCACGCAAGGTTCTTGGAAACAGTTTATTTCTTTAAACCCCCGAACCAGACGTCGAGGGCTGCTCTGGATTCCCCTCAAATCAGCGTCGGTTTACATCGCTTGATCGTGCAACCTGAATTGAAAGACATAGCTTTACATGTTAGCAATTGTTTGGTAAGTTTGTCTATCTTATGATTAGGTCAAAATTGGTGAAAGAAAGAAAGATAAAGGAAGAGAGAAAGAAAGAAAAAAAATTCCTCCCGTTCCTGTGCCTATTCTCGGTTCGAGTTTCAATGGGGTTAATTTGTTTAGGCTGAAATATTGTGATTTACTGTTTTTTTTCTTCTTCTTCTTTCTTCTTGGTGTCATCTATTCCAGTCACTACCTTTTTAGTGGTTAAATGACATAAATTAGAAGGAAATGCTAAGACGGTCCCTACCACCATGTGAACCCCAGATGTTACCACTGGATCCTGACTTTGGAAAGGTGAAGAGTTCGGGATCCAGGCCGGGTTTATCATGGTTTTAGTGACCAGGGACCGCATTTATCTGAATTAAAAGGAAGATTGCCTTTTCAAGCTGTACATTCCTACGAAAAATTTCTTTTTAACCAATCAAAATGGTCTAGAGGTGCAAAGAAGCATGCTCATGACATTGTCTGAATTTTTTCTTGTTGATAGAACGTGTAAGAAAGTTGAATATCAAGCCATACAAATTTATTTTTTATATTATTAGGAGCATTGATATTTTTGTTATGGTTTATGAAAAGAAAACATCACGATTTATGCGTGCTGAATTTTTATTTTATTTTATAGTGTATTTGCATGAAATTTAGAACATTTACTTGTTGGAAGATGGCCCAGAAGCAATGAATGATATAAAATTAACCCTATTTTTCTTCTAGTTTGGAATTTGTTCTGCCAAGTTGTGCTGTTGTACAAACTGTAATAGTCATTGTTTTATAAATTTAAAGTGTAATGGAGTTATGTGTCACTGTCATTTTTTGGGGCTTTTTACCTTATTAATAAGATATCCTTATTCTTAATAAAAAGAAAAAAAAAGGTATTTTTTCATTAAAGTTAAAATATATATATCAGAAGATGGTCTGCCAGTGATGAAGAATGGTGTCAACAAATCATACTTAGAACTGTTCTGCTAAGAAGGGTGTTTCAATGAGCTTAGGGCTGGTCACAAAGGATCCAGCTCAGGTTCATCATGAGCCTGAGGTGCTGAGCTCGGGCTTAGTTCAGCTCACTGAACTCAAGCTTACTGCTTCAGGCCCGAATCTTAAAGCCCAATTACCTATGGGCCAAATCTGATCCTAAAGGCTAAAGATATAGCTGGTTGAAACAGGCCTAACAATCCATATTGCAACAGGCTATATCTATATACAGTATGTATAAATATATTTAATGTTTAAATACATAATATAATAAGCTGTATATACATGAATTATATTCACATACAAACCCTTAATGAACCGAACTTTTAGTGAGCTGAGTCTAGTGCAGCTTGGCTCAGGCTCACTTAGCTAAACGAGCTTAATTGGAGGCACATGCTCAGCTCTGTGAGTTTGAACCCAGGCTCGAGCTCAGCTTATGACAAGTTGAGCTAGCTTGGCTCATTGACAGCCCTAGCTAAGTATACTATTTCAAAACTGCACTAGTTGTTGTTTTTTGTTGGTTTTGTTTTTTGTTTTTATTTGAAGTGTAAGCATAATTCTAATCAGTGACTTCTTTATTGACTTTCCAGTATTTAGATGAAGTGCAGTCATACATTCTTGTTGAAAGGTTTGTCCAACATGATAATGTAGCTGCAGATTTTAAAATTCAAGAATCTCTGCATTTGGTTAGTCACTTCATTCCTTTCCCTTGTACAACTTATTACACCGTAATTCATAATTGTGGCATTGCTTGATTAAGTAATAATGTAAAGAATGTTCTTACGAAGGGAGTGCACATGATTTTTATGCATTGCTAGAATCATTTCTACTTTACTGCACATAATATTTTGTGGATTGAGCTGCAATTAGATCAGATGCAAATTTATATTCTCTCTCTCTCTCTCTCTGCCCGAAAAATGTCCATTTCGAGTAGGACTGACACGAAACATTACCTACACCAACATGTTTGTTTTTGACTGCCCTGATCCACAATGACCCTGATAACTATGGTTTTGAATGTCTGGAAATGTCTTAAATGTTACCTGACATATCTCCATGTGGAACAGGTTCGACACGAAATATTACCTACCCCAGCATGAAACATTAACTACATAATAAAACATTAAAAGTTCAGTTTTTAGCCAACTACAATGTCCACGTGTCGAGTGAATATTCCCTTTTCATGGTGTAATATTGCATAACGTCGACAAGCTTAAAAAACAAATGAAAAACGACAACTTCCAATGGAAATGAAATGAGGAAGGAGAGGAAGAAGAAGGACAAGAGAAGAAAGAAGAAAAAGAAGAGAATATACTTGTTCTCTTATGTTTATCCAGTTAGATTATACTCTGTTTATCAGTCATTATGTATCATTTTTTAGAGAAATTTTTTTCTCTTTATCATGCCTGGTGCAGGGCAGCCCATAGACCGTTAAATCCTATAGACATTGGGCCCAAGCTTGACCTAAACAACATCCTAGAATAAGGGTAATCTCAATGACAGAATCTGGAAGTTAGGACAGCACGTGAGAAATTACCAAAATTACCCCTAATAGAACAGTTGGACTTGTAGGAAATTTAACAGATCAGCAGGGTGTTGATATAGAAATAGTCCTACGAAGTTTCGGGTTAATTCGATTGGTCTAGGTTTGCCTGTCATAAAACTCAGGTCTGATTTTTGTACTCATCTTATGTAAGAATGAGGGTGAATCTTCCAAGCATATGTTCATTCATTGTAGATTCACATTGGCTAGCTGGAATTACTTATTTTCCAGCATGGGTAGATCTCATGTTTGGCCGGATGACAGTAAAGCTTTGGTGTGCCAATAGTATGGAGGTGGGCATGGGAAGCGTACGAGGTTGTTTTGGGATAGTCTTATGCATGCAGTGATGTGGGGTGTGTGGAAGGAAATAACTAGAAGATTCTTTGATGAGAAATTCACCTCTAATGGGGAAGTGATTGATTCTATTGTGAGAGATATGGTTAGCTGGCTCTTTGTGCTTGATGAATTCAAAGATCTCCCCCTCTCCCTTTTCCTAAGATATTGGTTTTTTTGTCTTCAATGGGCCCATACTAGGAGAGAGATTGAGATGTGGTTATGGGTTCCTCCTCATGTTGGTTGTTTCAAACTTAATTTTGATGGTGCTTCCAAAGGCAATCCGGGTAAAGCAGGTTTTGGTTGTGTGCTTTGAGATCATGACCACAATGTTATTCTAGTTACTTATAGGCTTTTTGGGGGTTTGCAATGCTATCAAAACCAAAGCTATTAGCCTCTTGATGGGATTAAGGGAGTTTGACCACTTTAGATTGAAAGGCTGCAAGGTAGAAGGTGATTCGGCAGTGGTTATTAGTTGGGGTTTGGGAAATTGTATTGGGTCCTGGGATCTGGTTCCTATCATTTATGAGATTAGGGAGCTAATATCTGTATTATCTATTTGTTTTTTCATGTTGATAGGAGTTGGAATGAGTTGGCTGATAAACTGGCTAATTGGGGGGTTAATTTCCTATTGGTATCCTCGGAAAATTGCCTTCCTGCAGGCTGTTCATAGGGTGCTTCCCCCTGTTGTTGTATCCTACTTTTTCTTCTTTTTTTCTTATAAATTTAATTAATTATCAAAAAAAATCCAGAGGGAATAATTTAATAGTAGAACAGTAGAATTAGGTTTAACAATAGGTCAGAATAAGGGTCTAGGATGAGATATTCAACAAACACAAGTATGGACTTAGAAGGGAATGTATGCTCCTAAACTTATAATTTCACTAGAATGAAAACTAGGGAGTATCAGTCCTTATTAGGATAGAGTGAACAGAAGGAAAATTAAAAGGAGTTTAGGAATTTATATACTAATATCTTTTATGAAGAAATCGTCACTATTAAAGTAGTAGGAAGTCTTCAACTTAAGGGGGCGATTAGGTAGGAGACCGGAAAACTTCAATCACTTTGAAATAGCAACCTATGTAATTGAGGGTTAAGAAGAGGGCAGAACCTCGTTCGATTTTCTCTTAGCTGAATAAGAGATGAATCCTGGGATGTTGAAGAAGCAAATTAGTCTTGAGAAGCGATCATAGTCTTGTAGGCTTCAAGATGCAAGCAACAGGAGCAGCAGGTTCTTACAAACAGAGAACAAATCTTAAGAAGAAGAACCAACTGATTGTTATCTAGGGCACCCATCACTAGATGGAAACAACACCAATTGTGAGACACAAAAAAACTCTCAATTTTATTCAAAATATTCTCTATCTGATAATGAGCCCCCTTTTTATAATAGGGCACCCACCACTAGATGGAAACAGAACCAACTATGAGACACAAAAAAACTCTCAATTTTATTCAAAATATTCTCTCTCTGATAACAAGGGAAAACCCCCTTTTATAAATACAAATCATGGTGTTTTTAGAAACCCATTTAAATAGAAACTTCTAAAAACAAATTACTTCCCCCTTAAATATTTATTGTAGGGACTGCCTTTAAAGAGGCAGTAGGGTCATACCTATGTGGGCCAAAAAACACTAGAAACAAGCTTTAAAGAATAAAAGAATACCAAAATCCAATTTTGGAAATTTCAGGCAGAAGTGTGAATTTACAAAAACACCTCTACTGAAATTTCGGAATGACTTGAAAATTTACCGGTGGCTAATTCAGTTTATGAGGAATATCTTGTAATACCCCGCACCATGACACAAATATTATTATACATGTGTTACACTTCGAATGTTAACACATGTCACATAAGTTCTGTATACACATAAGACCACTTAATTGCACATATGCTGACTTGATCATTGACACAACTTTAGAAAGGCACTAACAAAAATATATAAATAATTTGTGAGTGAAACTTATACCTTTGTATAGGCACGGAAGTCTAGAGTCCTACGCAATAAACAAGTGAAATAGATATCAAACGAAAAAGTTAAATAGAATTTACTAAGCAAAGAAAAAAATGGGGTCAAGGACATGACAATTTCTGAAGTTGTCCTGGACGGATGACAGAACTTCATAAGTCAATATCTATCAATCCCGTACGAATTACCTTACAAATAATATATGCTTGGAAAGATCTATGAGTCTACTTTCCAATACGACAAACGGTGAGTGAATTGAAGTTTCTGAGAAGAAGTAATGACAATTTTCCCAAAAAGTGTATGTCGTCTGGTATGGTA
>JAOXJP010229380.1:0-10960 GCA_025762735.1 Platanus orientalis | reverse complement strand
AATCAGAAGTTAGTAACTCCTCCAAAACTCTTACAGTCTAGGGGAGATGTAGATGTACATCCTCACAGTATATTCTCACCACCTGTTCTGATAATAAAAATAAGAAAAAGAAAAAGAAAAAAACAGAGAACAAAAAACGAGACAAAACTAGGAATGAATCTAGTTTCTTACACTGAAGCATCCAGAAGCTCTTCAAAGTATAAGAAATCAGAGAACATTCAAAATTTTATTTAAGTTCAGCCGCAATCACAAAATACACCAAAAGAAAAGTAAAAGAGAGATGAACTCATGGTCCATCTTTAACCACAAAAAAAAAAAAAAAAAAATCTCATGTCCGTCTGCATTTTACTTCAAAATCTGGAGAGTTACAATAAAATCGAGATTAGTACCTGCTCATTCGTTAAAATCTCATCAAGAGAATTCTGTGAGAGCTGAGAAGAAAGTCCCTGCGAAAACGACTGCTGTGATTGCTGTGATCGAAGCTGAGAAGCCTGACTTTTGCCGAAAGCTGAAGAATCAGTTCCCAACAGCATTGAATTTGATCTCCTGCCAAAAAAAATCAGAAAGGAGTGACTACGAAGACGAATAAGAAGAGCAATGAAAAGGAATTAGATTATGTACTGTAACGGACCTGCACCTGGAGTGAGGAGGAAGAACCGAAATGGAACTCAAATCGCAGGCTTTGTTGATCTTTAACTTCATTTAAACGTCTAATGGATCGAGATCCACAACTTCTTCCAGCAGTTGCAGTTGCAGATGCCTCAGATAGCGAGAATCCTACAAACATCAACTATAATTCGATCTGTAGATGGAAGATTGCATCTTCATTTTTCTTTAATTCCTCTTCTGTTTTTTTCCCCCTCTTTCGTACGTTTGTATGTGTGCAGAGAGTAAGAAGCGCGAGCAGTGAAAATGCGAAACTGAAGGGGAGATAAAGAGGTCGTGGCGTCCGAGTCTAATATGCTTTCATGCTGAGTTACTTTCTAGCGGGAAATCAAAATTTCAGTTCTGGTTCGCTGGCATGAGTCTCCGTGCAACGCAGCATGTAGGGATAGCAGTCCGGGGCCAACCACGAGAAAGGAAAAAGCATTTTGAACCTGTTATCGAAATCCTGATAAACCTGTACGTTGGGTGTACACTCTATTTACTAAACACCCTTTTATGTTCTTTCTCTTCTTCTTCTTATTCTTCTGATTGAGCCTGCTGTGATAATCCAGGGTAACCCACAGAAGAAGGGCTAGTTGGACTTGGACCTACTTCGATGTGGTCCGAACCGACTTCAAGCATGACTCTGGAGTATATTGATCTACATGATGCCTAATAAAGGGTGATTTGGTAACTACAAAGGGTACTTATCTATGGTGCATTTACTATAACACTTTTTTTTAAGCTTGTGTATTAACTGAGACACCCTTTGTCAGGCAAATGTCATGCATTGATTGGTCCTGGCATTATCTCTCCAGTTGGACTGGAGAGTGATTAGATTGAGCAGGAAAAAAAATTAACAAAGGTAGATCGACCCAAGGAAATACTGGCATGGCCAGATAGGTTCTATTGGTGCAAATTGATAGCTATCATAGCAAGGTTAGGTCACTGAGTTCGAATCTCCCTATGGATGGAATTAATTTATGTGGATTCACTCCTAGTTCCCCTGCGTTCATTGTTCAGAGTATCCCTCCTAAGGGGAAGTGCTGAAATATAATTAAGTATATTAACTCATACGTCTCCCAATGCCCTAGGGCCCGGATTTGGTGCAAATGAATTTCGTGCAAACGGCACCAGGGGGCTGATCACCGAAAAGTGATTTACACTTTTTAGGGGTCCGCTTATCACTTTTTGGTGCTGATGTGTCTGCACCCTAGCACCGTTTACATGAAATTCATTTGCACCTAATTTTTTCTGCAATGCCCTAGGTTAGAGGGGAAAACACAAGAGTAAAGAAGACGGAAGAAAAGAATGTTTCATGATATATATAAATAAACAACACATGAGAAAATAACAAGGGACAGGTGGGTCATATTGAAGGCATAGACAAACAACCAAGAAGTCAAATGTTGTAATGCAGCAAGGCTTCCATTTCTGGTAGCATCCGTCTCACATTCCGAGTCCTTGTAGCAGCAGGGTTCACCCTGAGGGCTCGCCATGGCCAACATATGTATCTTACTCTACGTCGGTTACTCCGCTCCCCTCTACTGTCAGCCTCTTCTAACTGCCTTGTCAGCTCTTCAATTCGCTCAAGGAATCCAGCAACTCTGCTGTCAGCCAGCTGGAGAGACCTCTCAGCCGCTGCTTGGGCAGCCATGGCTGTAGCTGCAAGTTCTTCTTTCAGCTTTAACTTGCTGTTTGACAAGTCCAAGGAGGCCCTAGTCTTCTCCAACTCTTCTCTGAGAATTGCAGCCTGGTAGAAGAGCATTAGGAAAGTTTACATATAGACTTCAAATTCTCCACATTAGTACACATCCAGAAAATGAACCGAAGAAGAGTAAGAATAATGCCAATGACATTCTAATAGTTTAATTAAAAGTGGAATGTGTAGCAATATACAAATTAAGTCATTTTGCATATTAGCACAGCCGCAGATTCCACTTTCCTCAATACTTTTGCAGGAGATGCATGCCTTATACAAGCATGGTGTGTGTGCTTAAGGTGGTAACTTAGTTGGGTCCTTGGCATAATTCAGATTGGTGCTGGCGAGTAGGCTTCGATGACATGAGGGACCCTAAGAGTAGGACAAGTGTCAAGATGACACAATAAAGGAACCTATGGGCTGGTCAAATAGGCTTGATGCATCAGGGCTTGATGACGAGTTATATCCTTCGTCACTGCATTGTTGGGGCATGTCGGTGGGTCATAGAAAAGCTTGAATAGCATAGGACTGACCTTGGATAGGTGATAATCAGGGCACTGCACAGTTTGTGTACAGAGAAAAATCTGGGTGTGAACTCCGTCTAGCATCTGACAGTTCACAAATTGGTGAAGCAAGGGACTGTGCTAATGTGTGCATTCTATGTATGCAAGAAGCGGAATCGATTGCATCTCTTCATTCATTCCATATTTGGCTTGGATGTGTGGGCAGTTGTGCTAGCAGAATTTGGGATATGTTGGGAAATGCATAGAGACCTACAAGCTCTGGTCGATGGGGGTGAGGACTTGAAGCTTTAAGCTGGAGACACAAAGTGCTTTGGAGGATAGCCTTGGCAGCAGGATGTTGGTCCATTTAGCTGGAAAGAAATAGAAGAACCCTTCGAGACTATTCAAATCCTGTTTATAGAGTAGCTTATAAAGTCAAGGAGAGATGTTTGTGGGTACTTCAAAGTAAGGAGTTTCAAAACACAAGCTTGGGGGATTTAAAAAGGGGATGGGCTGATTTTTTTAAATGTAATGTAGGGCTGTGATTTTCAGTGCCTGTTCTTGTATCTTATTTTTCTCTCTGTTGTATTAGGGCTGGGGATCCCTCATCCCTGTTTTCTAATGCAATTATTTCTTCTCTTATCAAACATCAGGAAAAAAAAGGCCCATTCCGACACAGAGTAACACAAGAAATAGAGCTTAATCACAGAATGTCAACTTCAACAGGTGAAAGACCAAATGGTTCTGTTAACACCCCTAAATTTCGCCTGTATGATGATTTCCTAGTTATACTGTACATGCTTGCGTTAGTACTCTACTTCATAAAAGGAATCCGGATATTTCTATGAATGACATCATTAAATGATTCATAGTATAGAAAGAACAGCCTTCACAATCACACTGAAAAGTCCTAACAAACCAAAACAGCTTAAATTGAGATAGCAAAAACTGATACAATCAGCAAATAATAAATCAAAATAATTAGTATCAAGCAGATTATAAGACTTTTACCTCTCTGTCACGCTCCCCAATGACATTCTTTCCAGCTTCCACTTCCAACTCACAGGCTTCCCTCCATCTAGCAACCTCTTCTTCAGCCTCTGCTATTTCCATCATGAGCTCTTCAACCTTACAGACAGAAAGCAAAAGAAGTCAAGGAAGAAATGGAGAATAGGGAATAGATGGGAGAAGCACCACAGAAGCCCACCCCTCAGTTCTTAATAAGAAGCACATAATTACATTTTGAGCTAGCATACTCTCTCTTTCTTCCAACTCCTTTATGTACAGTCCATTTTCTGCAATTATCTGACCTTGTTTCTGTGTAAGACTCTCAAGACGCTCAGTGTCTGACCTGGGATAGAACAGATAATTAAAAACCAATAGATAAGTAAATGGAGCCCAAATACGATATTGATCTGTAGAGAACATATGAAATCGTCTTGTACAAACATTTCCCATTGTAAAATTAACTGGTGTATGTATATTGACAGTAAAAGAAATGTTACAACTAATAATAGTATCTTTTTAGTATCTACAGGCTATAGTGAATAAAAAAGTCATATTTTGAAACTCCACCCAAAGAAATGAATATTTGAAACAGTGAAGCTTCAAAATAGCAACCAAGTAATGATGTGGGAGGCAAGAGATCAGGCCCAGTAACTGATTAACTGCATGCCACTGACAGAAACGAACAATGTTTCTGCACGGAACAAAAGTGTGCCACTTAAGTAGCAAAGGTAATCCTGTAGTTATAAGAGGAAAAAAGTCATTTTTTTAATGAATTTATCTTTATCGACTAAACCAAAGAATGTGAACAGAAACATCTCAAGTAGTGACAAGTGAAACACCAGTTAGAAGCTCTTTAATAAGCGCCAAACACGTCCGTGCAGCTTGTGAGAAAGGTATAACTAACAATTAGAGAATAAGATGAAATAGCTAACAGTTTTAAGTTGGCAAAGCAATGGTGAAACTAGAATTCATCATATGCCATATACTTATTCTCTAAGCCCTTCAATAGGCCCATAATTTTCCTACTAAAGAGTCAAATATGTATTATCACTCATTAGTACTATTATAGGTTACAACAAATAGACATACATTATAATATAAAGTACATAAACATCCAGTTATGTTGTGTTTAATTACAATAGACTACCACTACCAAGACAGCAAAGGGTTATATACACCTCATACATCATTGGGTCATGCATTTCTATTGGTAACCTAAAACTAGAGAAATTATGGTAAAAGACTTTCCAAACATTAACAACTATCACCAACATCATAAAGCTAAAGAGTGTAAGTGATAACAGTCAATTAACCAATTCTCACAAAACCTTGTGTTAGGAGATACAGAAATTAATATAATTCAACACCTCCCTGGAGGAACACTGTTCTCTCCTGGGAACAATCGGGGAACCAGGTAACAGGTACACACAGGTGCAATAATTTATCCGGGAGAATACTTTTACTTCCACGAGATTCGAACTCGTGACCTGGCTTGACACTAATACCATGTTAACAGCGACCTAACCAACTCTCCCAAAACCTTAAGGTGTTAGGACAGAAATTAATATATTTCAACATCCTCATTAGGAGGAACACTATTCTCTCCTAGGAACGCTCAAGGAATCAGGTACGAATACACAACACGCACACACATGCAGTACTATGTACTGAAGAATACTTTTACTTCCATAGGATTCGAACTCACGACCTGAATCGGCTCTGATACCATGTTGACAGTGAATTAACTAACCCTCCCAAAACATTAAGGTTTTAGGACAGAAATTAATATATTTCAACAGTAAGTAAATGTGCTGAGAGAGTTTCTTGTATATGGGTACAATTGTATGGGAGTATACGGGTATACTTGTCTCTTCTGTACAGGTACGACATATGGTATACTACATTCGTTTTAAGTATAAATATCAAAATACACAAGTGAGAAAATACATTCCCACAAATTATTCTTCATACGTTTCCCTCTCCTTTTCTCTTCTCCCTTCTCCACACATATCAAACCCTAAACCATAATCCCTATCTTCCCCACATAAACCACTTGACATCAGAGCAAGAGGTTCGGGTTTCTCATCTTAAAAAGAACAACAGAGGCCAGAGACCCTGCTGACATTAGCAATATGTATGGTTGACGTCAGAAGTCAATGTAAGGTAACAAGATCTAGGCCGTTTGGATTTATAGTGAATTATGGGGGAAGATTTGAAGTGATTTCGTACAGATTTTGATTTCTTATGGACCTTTTTTTCAAATCGATTGAAAAATAAGATTTGGAGAGAACCTTCAATTTGTTTGCGTTGGAGATTTTTTATTCAAAAAATTGGTAGTTTCTAGTCTCTATGCTTGTTGTGAATATTTGAAAACAAGTTTCAAGTCGAATGATTAAAAATTGAAAACTCTTTCCCATTTTTATACTGCCCCATGATGCGGACATTAGAGCAAGGTGGGACCCTCACTAGGCCTTGGTGCGATTTATGAAAGATGCAATGTTATGTGGTTTAGTAAGGGTCTTATAGGGGGGTAACGTTTATTTTGTGTCCATGTAATAAGGCCAATAGTGCCAAGATGTTGGTTGTTTTCTTTTAGAGTAATCTCGTTTTTTATATTTACCCCACTTTTTCAAATGTAAAAACTTGTCATTTTGGCTTGATTTTGGTGTAATTAGATAGGTTATTCAGTTACCTTTCTAACGAGACCAAGGATGATACCATCATCTTTGGTATCATCTCTATTGTGTTGCATCACCCCACCCTGTATGATGAGTTCTGAGCTCCTGTTTCACTCCAAATCCCTTCATACAATCCTACTTCAGTGTATAGGAGTTTTCACAGTGTGTGTTCATCTAGCAAGTTTAGGATTTTAAAAATTTTCATATTTTAACAAGTTTTTAATTGTTTAAGGTCGTAAGCCTATTTAAAGGCAACCCCACCCCATAATTTTACAATGAAGGAATGAAGAAATTGATGAATAAATTTTTTTTTTTGCTTTCTAACTCTTGGCTAGTGTGTTCTTCCTTTGTGAAGTCTAAAAACCAGCAGTTGTTTTCCCCAAAGGTGGATTCCTTGAGTTTATTTAAGCTTGGTGGAAGCCAAGATCCCCTGTTTTGGGTTTGGAAAAGCTATAAATCAGGTCTTTATATTTTATCTTTCTCTTTTCTTGTTTCTGCTATATCACTTTGAATTTTATTGATATTCTTGATCATCATTGTACATCATCTTTGGTATCATCTCTATTGTGTTGCATCACCCCACCCTGTATGATGATTTATGAGCTCGTGTTTCACTCCAAATCCCTTCATACAATCCTACTTCAGTGTATAGGAGTTTCCACAGTGTGTGTTCATCTAGTGTGATGCCATTTACTTTAGTTTAGGGGTTGTGCTTACTGATTTGGATACTTTTAATGTGCCATGTCTGTGTACCTCGTGTGCCTTTCTCTGTTTGTGAGATTGGAGGTTTGTGGAATCCCAGTTGAGTGAATATAGAACAGTGCAATACAACTATTAGTCAAAGATTGATGTGGGAGCTTGATTAACTTCACCGTTGAGCTGCGTCATGTATTTTTTGTTCTGCAGTGTGTGTTTAGAGGCTCCTAGAGGTGTGTTGTGAAACCAATGACTGTGTAGTCCATCATGGAAGTGATTTGCAGCATTAGTAGCGGTGTTTTACTTCATTGAAGAGTGTTGGATGCTATTTGGTTGAAGGACGAAGACTGTGAACTATGTGTGCAATATTTGTAAACCTGTGTGTAATTGCATTTGAGCTGCTCTCAATCATGTCAGACTTTAGCCTTTTTTTTTTTTTTTTTTTTTTGTGATAAGAAAAATTTTCATTAAAACGGGATGTCAGACATTAGCTATTCAGCCATCAAGCGCACAGAGATAGTCACTATGACATCTTGTCGCACAACTAAAGACTCAAATTATGCAGTTGCATGGTGAATAATTCTCCGCTTGTTATGGATCTTCAGTTGCTTCTCCCAGTGTCCCACCTAGCGGCTCGGATTATGTGAAAACAAATCTTGTGAGAACTGTGCAAACAGCACCAGAAGGGCTGACGCATCAGTGCAGAAAAGTGATTTACACTTTTTGGGGGGCACTTATCACTTTTCAACGTTGATGTGTCTGCACCCTGGTGCCATTTGCACAGTTCTCACAAGATTCGTTTTCACCTAATTTTTCCCCCCACCTAGTCCTTCCTGGATCATTGATTTAGGTGATATACATCATATGATTGGTATATCGTCTCTTTTTCTATCATATCATATTTGCACTGGTCAAGATAAGGTCTGATGTGCCTAATTATTCCATTGTTGGTTAAGGAAATGCTGTAGCTACTTCTCATATGTTTTTATTATCTATATTACGTGTTCCCAATTTCACTCTGAATTTTTTGTCTATCAACCACATCACCAAATCCCTAAACTGCAGTGCCACTTTCTTTCCTTATTATTATGTCTTTCAAAATTTGGTGACAAAGAAGGTGATTGATAGGGGACATGAGAAAGATGACTTTTATTTGTTGGGTATATCATCTCCTGTTGTTGCCCTAGTTACCCAGCACCCATTGATAACACATAACAGACATGCCAACGGTTCTAGTCCTAATGAATTGTTACAGTGTCACAATTGCCTTGGACATCTTTCATTCTCTTTGTGACAACGGATGTTTCCTCAACTTGTTCCTCTTCTAATCTCAATTGTGAACCTTGCACATTAGCCAAACATTGTAGGTCTATTTATCCTCCTAGTCCTTATCGAAACTTGGATATTTCATCTCCAGTTTGATGCAGCACACAAGGGGCCCCAAAATTCTAGGTAGATTCCCACTCAAGTTCATCTCAACAGAACGATATAAAGGTTATGATTCTTAGGTAAAGACCTAGATTTCAATGAGTGATGCCATCAAGCAAGTGTTAGACATATGTAAGTCCAGCAATACCAATAAGAAACATGGGAGTTTAAACCAAAAGAAGAGTGAACCCAACAAGATATAATCTGTTAAAGGGACTTAGTCCACAAAGGCTAGAGTAGACTTCTCTTATGGGTTTTATCAAACACTTGATAGGCACTTGATGTATAAACTGAAAGGGTTATGATATGGGCAGAATAATCAAAGAAGTATCTTTATAACAAACTCTGAATTAAAACTTACTTGGAAGATCAAACAGTCCATGATTGGGAACTGATCAAGAAGATGAAACCTGGTAGTTTGGGAATTTTAGAACAGCTACAAGAATATGGCTTGAGGGCGGGCCTTTGCGCATCGGTAAGGTTGCAAGGGTTGGCTGCGTACATCTAACCCACCCCAAACCCCGCAATGGCAGGAGCCTCGTGCACTGGGACTACCCCAACAAGAATATGGCTTCAGTTCTGATTCTTCTTCAGGAAATCAACACAATTCAACAATAGACCTCCCGGTAGTCAATCAGTGACTAGATCCTCTTGCTTCCATGGTTTCAAAACTCGGCCGATCCCGGATGGATCACGCGATCCAACTTAAGATCGGCCATGAACGAGCCGATCCTAGCTTGTGGACTGCGAACCCACAAGGATCGTCCGATCCTTAGGCCGGATCGTGTTAGATTGGACAATCTGACCTATGGATCGGCCATGAACAAGCCGATCCTAGCCTGTGGATCGCGATCCCACAGGGATTGTCTGATCCTTAGGCCGGATCAAACAATCCCTACCTAGAGCATCAAGCCAAGGCACGAAGATCGAAGAAGATGAAGGCCCACTCATGAAGAGCAACAGAACCAGCAAAATAAATTGTATTATTCCATCAGGTTGAGTAACATAGATGAATCCCTCTTTTAAAGACTCAAAAGTAAAGGATAATAGAAACTCACACGTGGGGCTCTTAGCACCAACTTTCTAAAAGAAACAAAACCTAAAAATTGCCAAATTGTGCGGCTCTAATAGAAAAATCAACCAGCACTTATTTAAGACTTAAGTTGTGTTGTCAATTAAACCCCGAAACAATAATGAAAATTCCTTTAATGTCCTAAACTCTAATAATGAATAAAATATGAAATAAACAGTAAAACTTTAGTAAAAAGGCTCCAAACAACAACTTAAACTCTTCTCTTGTGATCTAAGGACTTGTTTTCCAAGTGTCTTCATGTGCCCTCCCATATTGACCCAACCAGGATGCATGTGAGCCCCACGTAGTCTTCCATGTCCGAATCATTGTTGCTATCTTAATTATGCAGCTTCCATTGATAATAGTGCATGCCAACAATTCTAGCCCTAATGAATTGTTATAGTGTCATAATCATCTTGGTGATCTTTTGGTTACAACAGATGTTTTCTCAACTTCGCTCCTCTCCTGATCTCAGTTGTAAGCGTTGTGCATTAGCCATTCATTGTAGGTCTATTTATCCTCCTAGTCCTCATCGAAGCTTGGTTCCTTTATCTATTGTTCACTCTGTTATATGGGGACTAACTCTCACTGTTCCACTATTTGGATATCAATACATTGCTAGCTTTGTGGATGATGAAGTGTAAAAGTGAAGTTTCTTCAGTTTTTTAATCCTTTCACAGAATGGTGGTCACTCAATTTGATGCTAAACTTGGTATTTTTCGTTTAGAAAATAAAGGTGAGTATATGTCAGGAGACTTTACTTCTTATTTCATTGAGTCTGATATTGTAAATTAGACCTCCTATTTAGGTACATCTAAACAAAATGGAGTAACAGAAATAAAAAAATCTCCACCTTTTTAAATTTAAACTATTTGTTTACTATGCATGTTCTTAAGACTTTTTACTTTGAATATCTTCTTACTGCCACCTTGATAAATTGGATGCCTTCTTGTGCATTTGTACAAAACTTCTATTGATTGCTTTCCTCTCCTCAGTTGTTTCCAGTGCCTCCCAAAACATTTGGTGGTGTTTGTGTGTTGTTCAAGTGTCTAATCCCAACAAATCCAAACTAGTAGACCCAAAAGCCCTTAAATGCCTGTTTCCATGATATGCTACAATTTAGAAAATGGTATAAATGCTATCATCCTCCTACCCGCAAGCGTTTTTTATCTATAGAGGAGGAGGGTGGCGTCAGGTTGAGAGCCGGCCTTAATAAACTACTCAAACC